>JBAMJV010006784.1:2500-28003 GCA_037951105.1 Echinarachnius parma | reverse complement strand
CACGAAGACGTATGGAACTTGATAAAAACGTTCTAGAAATGTTCATTAAGGATGAAGACGTATGGAACCTGATAAAAACGTTCTAAAACGTTTTGTGTTTGCTGGGTACTACATTTAGTGTGATAAATTATGAACCGCTAATAATGATTTTTTTTTTTTTTTTTTGCATCACTACAGAATACATTCATAATTTGGAAGCAACACATCAGAAACATGAATGTCACATTTTCACATTCACAGACTGAAGTAGCCAACTACAATACTACATACAGTGGCGTAGCTACGTTGGGGGGGGGCACGGGGGGCCCCAAATATTTTTGAAAAAAAATAGAAAACTTAATGGGCCACTTTTTGAAAAAACAAAGAAATACATAAGGTGTGCCCCCCAATAATTTTGCGTGCCCCCCCCCCCCCCCCATCAGTCCGACCAAGCTACGCCACTGACTACATAAGTATAGGGCAATGTACATTAATTCCATATTATTACCACCAGTACACAGTGTACCATGCCAGTTGTGAAGCGAGTGCAACTTTTGGGAAAGTATTGTAGTATACTGCTGCAGTAGTACCGTGAATACGGCATGTTTGAGTGAGTATACTACGAGTACAGCAGCAGTACTGTGGTATTATGGAAGTATAGTTCTGCAGTCTACTCTAAGTACTGTAGTATTCGCAGATAGTAAAACGACTAGAGGCAAATTATGCAATTGTACTGCGACTACTGCAGTAGTACTGCAGTATAGTACCATGGGTACTGCAAATTGTGCAATATTATTGCGACTACTGCAGTAGTACTGCAGTATAGTTCCATGGGTACCGCAAATTGTGCAATATTATTGCGACTACTGCAGTAGTACTGCAGTATAGTTCCATGGGTACCGCAAATTGTGCAATATTATTGCGACTACTGCAGTAGTACTGCAGTATAGTTCCATGGGTACCGCAAATTGTGCAATAGTACTGTGGTAATACTGCAGTACTGCGACTACTGCAGTAGTACTGTAGTATTACTGCAGTAGTACCGCAGTAGTACTGCAGTTATACTACATGTACTACCAGTAACACACAAGTACTACACGTACTGCAGTAGTACCGCAGTATTACTGAAGTACTACTGCGGTAGTACTGCAGTAATACTGCAGGTACTACCGGTACCACACAAGTACTACACGTACTGCAGTAGTACCGCAGTACTACCGCAGTACTACTGCAGTAGTACCACAGTACTCGCAGTACTTTTTTACAAGGGTAATAACAGTCATAGGCGTAGGAACAGTCATATGCCGCCCCCCCCCCCCCCCCAATCCGAAATGTATTCATATACTACTTCTATGGGGGGGGGGGGACCGCGTTTTTGCCCCCCCCCCCCCCATAAAAAGCCCCCTTCCCCCCCCCCCCCCCCCCCCCCCCCCCCACCCAACACCCACCCACCCCCGTTATCATCATTCACGGCGGAATTCTAGTCTAATCTTAGCTGAAGTTATCGACAATAACTAAACTGAGCGTAGTGAAAGTCGACTGTCGATGTCGTATATACAGTATTACAATCGCTATATTCAGGTTGTGCATATTATACTTCTCTACGCGACCTACACAAATATCACTTTTTAGGATGGCAGAGTAAGTTGGTTTGCATTCATTTTATATCATATTTCAAATTTAAATAGTATTGGTAACACGTTTGATCCTTATGCTACCAAGTACTGCGTATTTATTTGAAGTTTACGGGCGTGTACAACTGTAAATGTAGATACATTTGAGAGTAACAAGCAGCTGTCAGAAGCGAGCTGCCCAAGACGGTTCCCATGATTCTAGACCCCGGCGTTTCCCCGTGAGAAGCCACGCACGTTGACCCTCGATAGCGCAGCCTGTGCGGCCGTTTATAATATTGTGACTGAGACTTACTTGGTATACTCGGTATTGGTAGATTAACCCTCTTTTCCTCCGGGAAAGGCTCTCATGACTGAGATGCATTGTGTTGTGAATGTGATTGTCACTTCGAGCACGAAAGTTTAAGTCTGTGTATAATAATAATGTATATAAAAGTATTTACCGTAGTTGCTGGAGAACCCGGACAGTCACACACAACACAGATAGCACAGTGCGTCATTGACTTTGTACACACACCGTGCGCGGTGTCCGGGTTCTCCTGCACTGCGATAAATTGAACCTTCGTGCATGAAATCGCGCCGTGCGGAAACCTGCTTTGCCGTTGAGCGATAATTTTTATCAGCGAAGGCACCGCGATATTACGGTCCAATTGGTGTAAGTTTCTACCGAAATGAACTACTGAGCGTAGATTTACAAAAGCGAGAATAAAGATTATAAAAATTGTAATCTCAAATTATCGTGAATAAAATAAAAAATAACAAATGTTGGAGTTTAAAGACTGCCTTTCAAGCGATTTTCTGGATAACCAGGAGGACTACAGAACAGCAATATACATGTATTTTATGAGCAATATGCAGATAAATCGTTTGATATAAGTTTCGAGTCGCATGTTCAGTGCATTATCGGCAAATCTAATTTCAAAGGTAGCCCTGTCCATTTTTTGGCCGGGTTCTCCCCCCGTCCGGGTTCTCCAGCACCTACGGTACTTCAAATTAATAATGGAAGAAACATAATTATATTCTGCATATATTCTGATTATTTCATTGCTATTTGGCTAAATTGAAACATCTTTGTGTTTATAACTTGTCAATGACAAAGGCAAGCAAAGTGAAGTCGCAAGTCTCGAGTCAAGACACATCTCTTTTGTTTTGATTGTTCTAGAATAATCATGATTTGTTTGATTTTAAAAGTTAGTGTTCTATTTCAAGCCATGCATTTGTCTTTATCTTTCCATTTTAATTTGTTTTGCCTTACCAAGTTAGCGTGTGTGTGCTTTTCCTTTTCCCAGCTTTGGTGACAGGAAACTCAAAGATGCTCAAATGAGAACCAGCATCAATCAGAAGTTGGTGGAAACGGGAGAAAAGGAAAGGTAAAATCACATCTACGCTGGAGATAAGCATATCGCCCATTCATACACTGTACCGTTCAAAAGTTGAACGCTGTGTTTCAGGACGCATCAGTAAGGAAAACGGACAGGAAATAATCTTTTTTTCCCCTACATTTTGCGGCCTTCAAAACAACAAAGTCGGTAATTAATATCAAAGTATATGAATTGTAGATCACAATTCACATAAACGAAAGTTTGTTTGCAATATTTGCTGGTAAATGGAGGGAGAAATTGGCCGACAAAAAAAGTGTTTGCGTTGGATAGTGCAGCAGGCAGAAGGGGTTAATCTCCACACAACGCTATTGTAATGTACCTGTATGTGTGGGCATGAAGGAAAGTCTGGGAAACGTCAAAGATTGTACAAAAGTTTACAAATTAATGTTCACTGTAAAATAATTGTACAAAATGAATTATACTGTGTCCTATTACAAAAGGGCCATTCTTGGTCACGTGTGTAACCTAAAATATGAAAATGTTTGAAATAGGATGATTATATTTTAGTAAGTATAGGAGGTATGATGATGTGAACTTCATATATGACTTGCATATTTTGAAGTCTTTCATGTGTAACACAAAAGATTTTATTAGGATTATGTTACCCAAGGACAGAGGTCAAATGGCATTGGTCACGTGTGTGACTTTGCACGGGAGCACTTTTGAAGGAAGACTGGCCAGACTCGTGTCTGGTGCAGCTACATGTATAGCACACAAACCAAGTGTGTATTCAATGCAATACATTTTCCTGATTTTGTATTGATAATTCATCGGGTAAGAGTGATAATGGCGCTCAGTCATTTTTTGCTTAGCTGAGTTATCTATACCATCTTGTAGATTGGAACTTCCTCTAAGTGATACAAATTTTTCTGATGAAAACTTTTTTAAATATTTCTCCAAAAATAAAGAGTTTTATTGGTTCCTACATGGCTCCCACACATTCAACAGGATTATCTTCAAAGTACAAACAGTTACTGAGTGCCCATCTCTTTCTTAACTAACAAATGTGTAATATTTTACTGTAAAACCTGCTCTAGTGACCACCTGCTTAGAAAGACCAATGTTACTCTTGTCTGGGCTGGCCATAGGAAGCATGTAAGCATGTTTTCATGTAAATTAACCTGTAAAAATAGAAATGCCACCTTTTCTGTCTCCTTAAGTCGTCTTTATATTATAGATTTGACTGTATGATCTGTTGTTCCCCCTTGATACAGGCTGAAGGAGTTGCTGCGTAACAAGCTGATTGAATCGGGCTGGAGAGATGAACTCAAAGCTCATTGCAAAGGTAGGATGTCATTACCCCTCTAAAGCCCTCCGCACACAGAGCCAACTCGACCTGATCCGACTGATTTTCAGTCGGTTCAGCTCGGTATACGTTGCCTCAGGACTCCTATTTTGCCGGTCAAGAGCCAGTCGGAGATCATTCGAGGCCGATTCAACATGTTGAATTGGCTACGACTAAGCGAAACCGACTCTAGCCTGACTGAAAACCAGTCGGATCGGGTCGAGTCGGCTCTGTGTGTGGAGGGCTTAATTCTCTCTGGTATGTAAGTGTGTACAAACACAGTGGCCATTTCATCACACTAGGCAACGTCAAAATACAAACTCACATACATGTACATGCCAGCTTTTAGTGGCAAATCAAGCCTATATTTAAACACCAAATTTAATTAATGTTAATGATATTGATTGTCAGAAGTTTATTTTTGGAGGTCCGAGTCAGCGGGCCAGTGCTAATTTTGAACCATGGTTAAATTGTTGTTTGATTGATAGTGGGTGTGTATCCTATGACCGAGATGATAATATTAGATGCAGGACCCTCTGGGAGAACAGTGCAAAAGCACTGTAGAGGGCTAGAGGCTACAATGGGGGAACATAATTAATTATTACTCTTATTAACATTATTATTATTAGTAGTAGTAGTATGATTATTATTATTATTATTATTATTATTATTATCATTATTATTAGTAGTATTATTATTATAATTATTATTATTATATTATTATTATTACTATTGTCATCATCATCATCATCATCATCATCATCATCATCATCATCACCACCACCACCACCACCACCACCACCACCACCACCACCACCACCACCACCACCATCACCATCACCATCACCATCACCATCACCATCACCATCACCATCACCATCACCATCATCATCATCATCATCATCATCATCATCATCATCATCATCATCATTATCATTATTTACCAGTGCTAATATTGTTGTGTTTATTGTATCCTTCAGAGGTGGTGAGGAGAAAAGGGCTGGAGCATGTCACGGTGGATGATCTAGTTGCAGAAATAACTCCTAAGGGGAGAGGTGAGATAGAGCCTACATACATTATGTGCGAAATCCAAGAATCTATTCTATTAAAGGGGACCACCAGGCAAAGAACAACACATAATTATATGTTTTGGTACTGTTTTGTGATATCAAATAGATATGCAACATTTTGCAAAGGGTTGTGTAATTCATAAACAAAGCAATTAATTTACACCACTTACGGAACCACTATTATCTCCTGGTTCCGTACGGGCCAAACATTTAGGAGTGCGCATATTCACGCGTACGTTTGGAGACAATAGAATCCCGGACGATTCGTTCGCTCTGGACAAAGTAGTCTTCGTACATGCAGACCCATGAATGCATGCTTTAGAATGGTGATGCGTTTTACAACATATATTTTTTCTGGAAACATATTTTTGTGAACTTGTTGATGGAATGGACTAAGGCTGTAGTGAAACGGTTACAAGACGGTTAACCGACCGGCAACGACAAAAACGTTTTCATTTTCACGGTTTCGGTTAGCCGGAAAAAAAAATTCCAATTTTTTTTTTTTTTTCGGTTACCCGTTCGGTTAACCGGTTTTTGCCGTCGGTTAACCGGTTTTCAAAATAACCGACTTACTACAGCCTTAGAATGGACTACAAAAGATGTTACCTTTCATTTATAAGAATATTATTTTGGGGCGGTGGTACCCTTTAATGCATTAAAACTCATTACTTTTTGGCATGACATACAGTATGCATCAAACAAAACTTTCCACCCTGACGTCTGTAATGTTATGTGAATCAATAGAGAACCCTATATTTACTGCAGTAATTTGGTAGGTTTCTTTAGTTATGTACTGTATGCCGGGTCATAAAGAAATAACTCCAATGGATAGAGGTCTTTTTACTGCAGTAATTTGGTAGGTTTCTTTAGTTATGTACTTTATGCCAGGTCATACAGAAATAACTCCAATGGATAGAGGTCTTTTTACTGCAGTAATTTGGTAGGTTTCTTTGGTTATGTACTGTATGCCGGATCATACAGAAATAACTCCAATGGATAGAGGTCTTTTTACTGCAGTAATTTGGTAGGTTTCTTTAGTTATGTACTGTATGCCAGGTCATACAGAAATAACTCCAATGGATAGAGGTCTTTTTACTGCAGTAATTTGGTAGGTTTCTTTGGTTATGTACTGTATGCCAGGTCATACAGAAATAACTCCAATGGATAGAGGTCTTTTTACTGCAGTAATAGGTAGGTTTCTTTGGTTATGTACTGTATGCCGGGTCATACAGAAATAAATCCAATGGATAGAGGTCTTTTTACTGCAGTAATAGGTAGGTTTCTTTAGTTATGTACTGTATGCCGGGTCATACAGAAATAACTCCAATGGATAGAGGTCTTTTTACTGCAGTAATAGGTAGGTTTCTTTGGTTATGTACTGTATGCCGGGTCATACAGAAATAAATCCAATGGATAGAGGTCTTTTTACTGCAGTAATATGGTAGGTTTCTTTGGTTATGTACTGTATGCCGGGTCATACAGAAATAACTCCAATGGATAGAGGTCTTTTTACTGCAGTAATTTGGTAGGTTTCTTTGGTTATGTACTGTATGCCGAGTCATACAGAAATAACTCCAATGGATAGAGGTCTTTTTACTGCAGTAATTTGGTAGGTTTCTTTAGTTATGTACTGTATGCCGGGTCATACAGAAATAAATCCAATGGATAGAGGTCTTTTTACTGCAGTAATATGGTAGGTTTCTTTGGTTATGTACTGTATGCCGGGTCATACAGAAATAACTCCAATGGATAGAGGTCTTTTTACTGCAGTAATTTGGTAGGTTTCTTTGGTTATGTACTGTATGCCGAGTCATACAGAAATAACTCCAATGGATAGAGGTCTTTTTACTGCAGTAATTTGGTAGGTTTCTTTGGTTATGTACTGTATGCCAGGTCATACAGAAATAACTCCAATGGATAGAGGTCTTTTTACTGCAGTAATAGGTAGGTTTCTTTGGTTATGTACTGTATGCCGGGTCATACAGAAATAAATCCAATGGATAGAGGTCTTTTTACTGCAGTAATAGGTAGGTTTCTTTAGTTATGTACTGTATGCCGGGTCATACAGAAATAACTCCAATGGATAGAGGTCTTTTTACTGCAGTAATAGGTAGGTTTCTTTGGTTATGTACTGTATGCCGGGTCATACAGAAATAAATCCAATGGATAGAGGTCTTTTTACTGCAGTAATATGGTAGGTTTCTTTGGTTATGTACTGTATGCCGGGTCATACAGAAATAACTCCAATGGATAGAGGTCTTTTTACTGCAGTAATTTGGTAGGTTTCTTTGGTTATGTACTGTATGCCGAGTCATACAGAAATAACTCCAATGGATAGAGGTCTTTTTACTGCAGTAATTTGGTAGGTTTCTTTAGTTATGTACTGTATGCCGGGTCATACAGAAATAAATCCAATGGATAGAGGTCTTTTTACTGCAGTAATATGGTAGGTTTCTTTGGTTATGTACTGTATGCCGGGTCATACAGAAATAACTCCAATGGATAGAGGTCTTTTTACTGCAGTAATTTGGTAGGTTTCTTTGGTTATGTACTGTATGCCGAGTCATACAGAAATAACTCCAATGGATAGAGGTCTTTTTACTGCAGTAATTTGGTAGGTTTCTTTAGTTATGTACTGTATGCCAGGTCATACAGAAATAACTCCAATGGATAGAGGTGAGATAGAGCCTTACTTGTATGTGCTAAGTGAAAGTATTTCATTACTAAAACAGTCCCTTATTGTAATGTCCGTCCCCCTTTAAAGATGCCCTTCTTTTGCAGGCATCTTCAAGTTCAGAACAAAAACATTCTTCAAACAAGAGTGATAAATAGTTCAAATGATACAAGAAAAAACCTTTAAACTATAGATTCTTTTGATCTTAAAACAGACAAATCACCCTCTTGTTTAGCACATCTGATCAAATCATTGTGATAGTATAATATTTGGTGTGTGAACATCAAGAACTAACCAAAAATTGAAAGAAGGGTCTGCAGTTGGTAGACTAGCAGTTGCTTGTTATTTCACATTTTAAAGCTACATATTATAACTCCACTAAAAGGTATTGTCAAGTTCTAATGTTCTCAGGCTAGCTCTCGAATGGTATTTTCATTTTCTTGCTTATTGCAAAGTTTTGAAAATAACAGATTTTAACAATTTTCATATTCTCCCATTTCTCTCTCTCTATTTTCCAGAACTTGTACCAGACGAGGTGAAGCGGGAACTGCTGCATCGGATCAGGGCCTTCTTAGCTCAGTCTCAATCCAACCTTTGAATCGTCCAATCATGTGCAGAGATTTGAGACCTCCACACTGCATGCTACCTATGACAGAGTCTTCAACTCATAATGGCTAAGATGCTGAATTTCCCATAGAGTATGCTTTGGAACATGCTGGTTTCACAAGCATTCATTTGATTCTGCATAATCATTTACATGCTTGTGTGACAGGCACATCAACCAAGTATCTTTATCGATTATTTTCCAAAGAGTCAACATATGGAATATGTTGCTTATTCATGCAATTGGGTATTCTTTTGATAAGACGCCTCCATACTTTATGCTACTATGACAGAGACATTAACCGAGTACATCTTAGATGCTGAATTGCCCACAGCTTCAGGATGTTGAACATGCTGGTTACACAAGCGATCAGTTTATTGTTTTTAGATCGGATCTGCTTCGGATCAGGGCTGTCTTGGCTCAGTCTCGGTCCAACCTTTGAATCGTCCAATCACGTGCAGAGATAAGAGGCCTCCATACTGCATGCTAATATGTTATAGTTGTTCCTTTGCCAACTTGGTACATAGGGCGGTGCCCATCGCTGATTCTGTAGTCCTATGTCAGACCTCTACTAAAGCAGTGAAAGCTACAGAAGGGGGCTAGTCCTGTGGTAACTTTGTGTGTGTTTAACTTTCCCTTCTCTATTCTGTAAATGCAGAAGGAACCATTCATAAAGTCTTTTATATGACCTGGGCCCTGTTGCAATTAATTGTAAGTCGGATCACATGTTCTACATGCGCAAATCTTATTGGTTGAAACGCGCAAATTTTCTGACTTACAATCAATTGTAACTTACAATCGATTATATCTCTTTCTGCAACGGGGCCCTGGTTAGGTTTTGAACCCAGGACCTCCCATGCTTCATGCTTCTATGACAGACATCTAAAGCCAGAAGAAGACAGAGCCGACTCGACCCGATCCGACCCAACCTGACTGAAAGCCACAGTCTGTCTGATTCAGTCGCGGCCGATTCAACATGTTGAATTGGGCCTGATCGGCGTCTGACTGGCAAAATCGGAGTTGTGAGGCAACACACAGAGAGCTGTTCCAACTGAAAACCAGTTGGATCAGGTCGAGTCTGCTCTGTCTGTGCCGGGCTTAAGATGCTGAATTTCTCACAGTCAACTAGCTGGACATGTTGGTTACACAAGCAATCAGATGGACTATCATTGTTAACCTGTTCCTTACTAGAATTTTACTTTCCCTGTAGCATTAATGAATCCAGGACCCACCAGGTTCCCATAGGCAATCTGGTATAAGAGACACTGGTATATATACCAGTGACTCTGGTATAAAGAGACACCGGTATATATACCAGTGACTCTGGTATATATACCAGTGACTCTGGTATATATACCAGTGACTCTGGTATAAAGAGTCACTGGTATATATACCAGTGACTCTGGTATAAGTGACTGGTATAAAGTGTCTCTGGTATAAGAGACACTGGTATATATACCAGTGACTCTGGTATAAGTGACTCTGGTATATATACCAGTGACTCTGGTATAAGTGACTCTGGTATAAGAGACACTAGTATATATACTAGTGACTCTGGTATAAGAGACACTGGTATATACCAGTGACTCTGGTATATATCTCTATTAGGGTGCATTCAACATCGAGAATCATTTGCATTCATGTAATTACTGTAATTATAACAATTATTTTTGTATTTTACTGCTTTGTTGTGTATTTGCATGATGCCAAATGAAATACTAATGTAGGGTTTTCTGTACATCTTGTATAAGTCATTTAAAGAAACTATGATGTATCCCTGATGAGTAACAAAATGTGTGCTGTGCAGGTAATTGTCTTTGTGCATACATGTAAGTATTTGATATACTATTGTTTGCATATTGTAAGTATTGTTGTATTCAGGCAATATCTGCAAGAAACTGAACATGTTAGTCTTGTCACCAGGCAGAGTATATTTGTAATTGGAATTATAGTCTAACTGTTGAATGTTCAGCCATGCACACCACCTTGGAGTATCAATTTATTCAAATGTAAAGAAAAGGGAAATGTACAATGCTACAGTTGAAGACTTGGGTAGAGTAGTATGTATTCATTGTTGAGTGGTTTGTCAATGAAAAGCAGCCACTATCTCTTTCATTTCTCTTTCATGACATTTACATTTATTGGCCCGTATTCACAAAGGAGGTTTGTACAAACCCTGGTTCAAACCGCGGTTTACATCTATGGAATGCCAATTGTACACTGATGGAGAGAGAATGTAAATTCCTTACTTGTTAACAATGTTGATGGTACACATTCTCTCTCCATCAGTTTACAATTGGCATTCCATAGATGTAAACCGCGGTTTGAACCAGGGTTTGTACAAACCTCCTTTGTGGGCCAATATGTCCAGGGGGTGTTTCACAAAGATCCTAAGTTGAACTTAACTCTAAGTTGGACTTAAACATTATGGAAAGTCATTTGTAGCCTTGAAAGTAAAATGTTCAAAAGCAAAAATGCAAGTATTTTAGACTTTTCATAAATTTTACATCAAAAACATGAAATCCTCTTGATAATAGAAAATATCAATGATTTGAATCAACATTGTATGCCTTTCAAAAGAAATTGTTTCAAAGAAACTATCAGCTTTCCATAGTGTCTAAGTCCAACTTAGAGTTATCAGTTTAGTTCATCTTAGGATCTTTCTGAAACACCCCCCAGTAATCATTACTGTCTGTGTTTGGTCAATTTAATTTACTTTTGGAACATGGTTGCTGTTATCTCTGCATGCTAGAAATGTCCAACATTGAATAAGTGGCTAATTTTAAATCAATGTTGTTTATGTGCCTTTTCTGCGTGAAATAAACATTCCATGAAAAATAAGGGCGATACATGATACATGGTGTAATGGTAAAAATCATGTAAACACACCATTTATGTTTGAAATACGACAGGAAAATGTTTCTGTTAGACAGTTAGTTTAGAAAAAAATGTAGTTGTCCGACAGGTTGTGTATGTAGGGTCATTGTTTTAATGCACTGCTAGTTTAAAATTGTTTTGTTCTTATTTTGTTTGTAATAATAACTTTCATATAAAAGGGAATCAAATTCCAGAACAACTCGTCATTAGTTGCTACATAATAGCAAACCAAGCTGCTGTATACTAATACACTTATCAATTGTATGACGCACCTCATGACCCCCGGGAATGGTGCGTCATTGGTCCTATGCGAGGCGGATTAGGTTAGGGTTGGGTATCAAATGTATTTAAATGACCCAACCATGACGCACTATTCCCGGGGTTCATGAGGTGCGTCATACAATTTATATCTAGAAATTCTATTCTGAGGCGCCTGGCAGGCGCATCCGAGTCTAGCATACAATGAATAAATGTACCCCGTTTGCTACACCTGGGTTGAGAGCAGTAAGTGTGTATAAAGTGTCTTGCTGAAGGACACACGTGCCGCGGTTGGGATTGGAACCCACGATCGTTGTTTTGAATGCCCAAGGCCTAAACCAGCTACCAAAACACTTATTAGTTCAGCCATGTATGCAAGCAGGCCTCAGACTCATGTTGAATTCTACTATGAGGATATATCTATACTTATTAAAAATGAAATATGAATAGCCAGGTATAAGGTGGCAACAACTGCAGTCAAACCTGTGTATAGTGACCACCCAAGGGAAACAAGATAAGTAGCCACTATAGACGGGTGACCTCTACTGGTTTTCTCTGCAAGGGATCACTTTTGGTGGCCGCTATAGACGGGTGGCCACTAAGACAGGTTTGACTGTATATCAAATCATAACTTTCCATTTATACAGCGCCCAATATAAATCATCTCCAAGCGCTTTAACTTTATAGATTGACAGCTATTTTGCAATGTATTATCTTCTGTAATGGGGGCTTTCCACTTAATATTTCTTCAGTTCTATTTTACGATTACAATATTCTCAATAAGTGATGCAACTGATCATGTCATGTTTTTGTAATATATTAATTAAATGCATTTTGTGTTGTTAAATGTCATGTTGAATGGATTAATTTATGTTATATTGTCTTTTGATCATTGCAAAAATGTACTTGATTGAAACTTTACTGTACTTTCATACACATACACTTCCATGGCATACTGTAGTACTTTATATACGTCCTCAATTGCCAGGGCTTACATGCATGTTTGCTTGTGTGCGTGTATGTGAGTTGGACTGACTGCGGTAAGAACATGAGAGGGAGCTTCTACATTCAAAATAAGACAATTAAATGACACTTGCACAAATAGTCAGGATACAATTATTTGTAAAATGTAATTTCTCTTTGAGATTCCGTCATTGTGACCAACACATCTTTTTATTACAGACATGTGACAAACATATTTCATTCTTGCATATTCATTATACAGTATAACTCTGAACATGTTATCTATAATAACCTGGGCCCAACTTCATAAACCTTACTAGCGTTATAATTTTATTCTAAGTCTTATTTAGATGATAGGCTAAGTAAGCAACACAATGGTTTCTTAGTTACTTTCTACAGCATTTATTATCTATGAATTAGTTAAGCCTAGTGAGAAACTAAAAATTACATCTTATTGCAGACTTATCTAAAAATGGCCATAATAGCTTGTGTGCTTTTATGGAATTCGGCCCTGAAATTAAGTCCAGTATTAGATAAAATAATAATAATAATAATAGACATTTATATAGCGCATATTGCAAAGAGCCTCTAAGCGCTAAAATATTTATTTAATTATTATTACTCATGGTCATCAGGTACATTTCAAACACACACAATGATATTGCGTGTTTGTATATAAACATTCTGTAGTTATTATTCAATAATGAAACAATATATCATATGTTTATTGTTCCATTAAGAAAATGACATATTAAGGGGTAGTTACTGGTACTATATAACACTACTTATTACAATTTACTAAACATGGAATGTGAAACTGAATTAAATTAAATAACTTAAGGAGCTGCTAAGAAAATACAAACTATTCAATGTATTTTTATTAGATAATGAAACTAACCAACTTCCTTTTTCGTTATATACATATATTTATACTTATTAATTTACACTTGAGATCATGTCCTTTTTAATAAAGCCTACATTACTTCCTGATTTAAAGTATGGTTTCAATGATCGATGCATTAGTTGTGCAATATACAGGGTGTTTATAAAAAAGTGGAACCCAACTTCCACCCGCAATATTTTATTTAATAAACATAATTATATTTATTGCAATATGTCATATCAAAGGTTAATTCATACTCTTTCGTTTGATACCAAATATGTTGTGATAACGTCATGCATGATTGAATAAAAACCTGTTTAAAAAGGGTTATGTAAAAAGTACTTTGCGCACAAGAGTAGAAAGTAATTGTTAAATGCAATGTAAAGAATGAAACAATAGCCAAAGTCGAGTAACATTTCATGATGTTTCTTGATTCATAGTTTTACATTTTATTCAACTTTGAGAAGAGTTCATGGTCCATAATCATCCCCAATGTCCTTCCACATGACCCCCATGTCTGTCCGCACATGTTTGTGCTTGTGTTCAGTGGTTAGTTGCATGGTCAGGCAAGGAACTGATTTAAAAAGTATCTCCATGTTCATTTATTTACGGAACAAAAGGATTACAAGACAAACGAACACAAGGAGAGGTTTCAATGAATGACCATCATACCGTGTTGTTGAATAGATCTAAATCTTGTGCGCAAAGCAATTTTAACATTGCTCGTTTAAAATGCTTGCAATTCGATAACTACAAGCTCAATTATTACAAATATGGTATCAAATGAAAGAGTAATAAATTATCTTTGCGATGATATATGGCAATAAACATAACTATGTTCACTACATAAGATATTGCTGGTGGAAGTTGGGTTCTGCTTTTTTGTAAACACTCTGTATAACCACTACAAATATAATAACTTCACATTGCACTTCACTGTGCACAAAAATGAACCCTGCTTTTACATATCCGTTGTCATGTTGGGCAAGACATAATTCAATTATTTGCAGTAGTTATATTATATAATACAATCAAACCTGTCTATAGCAGCCAACCTGCCTATAGTGGCCACCAAGAGGGATCCCCTCCAGAGAAAAATAATGTTATGGAACCTGTATATAGAGGTCACCCGTCGGCTACAATGACCACCTTTCTGGTTCCCTTGAGGAGGGTCACTATAGACAGGTTTGACCGTAGCTTTCACTTGGCAACAAATATACCTACAATGCTTTGTACCATGTTATTTATATTCCTTAATAAGATTCAACCGATTGTGAAATTGCTACTTCAAAAAATGTTATTTTCACACAATCAACCAGAGAATCTACCCGCTTTACCAGATGGGTGAAGGAAGAGGTATGGATAAGAAAGACTAAGAACATGAACAGAGACTAGGGGGGCTACATGCTGAGTCACGTGTGGGACCAGTGTCTGACCGCGCCATCTAGCGGTCAGACTCGGTAACTTCTGATGAAGAACAACGATGATGTCCGAAACGTCAAGCTAAACGAGTAAGTTGATTGTGTGAAAATAACATTTTTTGAAGTTATTTATATTGCATTACAATGCAGCTATCCATAAACATTCACAATTTATTGATTTAATTAGATCAACTTTTGAAAACCAAACCTTCTTAGCATCCTTTTGTACCTGTAACATAAAACTAATAAATATATAGATAAAATGTAGCATCATTAATATTGCATATAATTGCATGCTATTAACAATTATCTGGGTAACCCAGAAAGACTACAAGCACCATTTAATGGTCAATAAAAGGACAATCTTTGTGATTAAGTATAAATCATGCATATAGCATACTGTCAAACTTGCACCAGTTAAAACAAATAAATTATAGTTTTGTACTAGAAGATAATTTTATATGACAGAAAAACATGGCTGCCTAGTAACATTAACAAAGAGAGAAATAATTAAAAAAAACTTAAAGAACATCAGAAGTCAGAATGTCAGATTGTCAGAATGTCAGATTACCATGCAATCAATATATTTATTAGTGATAAGCAAAGAAAGATCATAACTATAATAGAAAGTCTGTTGCAGATATATATATGTCAATAATATTAATCATTGAATTACCATTACCCTTGAGTATGCAATTAATTGCAATTCTTTACAAATCCTTATTCATACACCGATCCTTATACAAATATGTATAATGATAAGTACGGTGTTATTACAAATAACACATGAATGGGGCATTTCGTAAAAACTTTTGAGTAATATTAATGTTTCAATTGTAATGTATATCCCCTAATATGATTAACAATCATCTCTAAGCGCATTACATTATTACCCCCGGTCATTCCGACACACTCGTAATCAATCTACACATGACATGCACTTTCTGCTCCCTGGTGAGCAATGCATTCTGGCAGGCATACTAAACAGTAATCAAGTATAATTGCAAACACCTGAAATATACATAGTAAGACCTGGTAGAACTGTTTAGTCATGGTACTTATAAAGTACATGTATCTTCTCCTGTGTTTCTTTATCTTTTGAAACGTATATATTAAACAAAATTTAGTTTAATTAATGCGTTTGCTGCATTCTACATGTATGTTAACCTTTCCATTCATAATTTAACAGAGAATACATGTCAGTAAAATAAAAATTTACACAAATAAAAAATCAATCTCTGTATTGCACCAAGCTGAAATATAAACAAATGATACTGACCAAAAAGCGATGTTAATCTGTACCTACTAAAATATGTAATGCCAACATAATCAAATACAAGCGCATAGAGACATGCAATTTTGCTTACAATGTATGTGTTGTGCGCTACATACAAATGTTTTATTATTATTATAGAATATGTAATACCAACATAATTAAATACAGGGCCCACCTGGTTGCCATAGGGAATGGGTTAAATATGAAAAAAGCATTTGCACGAGGAACTATCAATCATATTTGATTTAATTATGATAACAGTTATCATCCAGTATGAACAAAGGTGTATTAAAATCAGAGACTTATTTGCAAGTTCATTTTTCTCACAATACTTACAACAACAACAAAATCTGTTCTATTTCACTTGTAGGCAAATGGTCAAAAGCAACTGTGTTGACAGCTCGATATAGAGGACATCTGGATAATGTATACATACAGAGTAGCACCGTGTCTTGACTAGAATCAGAAAGAATCATAATTTGAGTCAAAGACTCCATTGCAAGTTTGTTTATCTCACAATAATTTAAATAACTTAAAATCTGTTCTTGACTATTTCACTTGTAGGCAAATGGTTAAAAGCAACTGTGTTGACAGCTCGATCTAGAGGACATCTGGATAATGTATACATACACAGTAGCACTGTGTCTTTACTAGAATCAGACAGAATCATAATTTGAGTCAAAGACTCCATTGCAAGTTTGTTTATCTCACAATAATTTAAATAACTTAAAATCTGTTCTTGACTATTTCACTCGTAGGCAAATGGTTAAAAGCAAGTGTGTTGACGGCTCGATCTAGAGGACATTCGGATAATGTAAACAGAGTAGCACCATGTCTTTACTAGAATCAGACAGAATCATAATTTGAGTCGAAGTATAGCTGAGTTATCGAGTCTAGCAGATCCTTTGTCACAGCTGAAATGAGTACTTACTGTCACATGAAGCTACATACTACATAAAGCAGGTAGGGAGAGAGCGGGAATGGGTACAGGCTATGATGAACAAGAATAAAACAATCATAATTCGTGAGCCCCAAACTCAAAACTATTTTGCAAACATTGTAAGCATGTGATTTGCATAGAGATTGCAATGTGTTTAAGCATGGCACCTCATTCTAGCCCACTGCACACTACACAATCCGATCCGACAAACAACTGCGAATCAAGGTGTGCATATTTAAAGCATGTAGTATAGTTCAGATCCTTAGTCGGTCTTTTGATCAGATCACGATCCAATTCCAATCTGACCAACTACTGCATATCTGAACTAAAGCAAGGTGTGCATATTTAAAGCATGTAGTATAGTTCAGATCCTTAGTCAGTCTTTTGATCAGATCACGATCCAATTCCAATCTGACCAACTACTGCATATCTGAACTAAAGCAAGGTGTGCATATTTAAAGCATGTAGTATAGTTCAGATCCTTAGTCGGTCTTTTGATCAGATCATGATCCGATTCCAATCTGACCAACTACTGCATATCTGAACTAAAGCAAGGTGTGTATATTTAAAGCATGTAGTATAGTTCAGATCCTTTGTCAGTCTTTTGATCAGATCATGATCCGATTCCAATCTGACCAACTACTGCATATCTGAACTAAAGCAAGGTGTGCAATTTTAAAGCATGTAGTATAGTTCAGATCCTTAGTTGGTCTTTTGATAAGATCATGATCCGATTCCAATCTGACCAACTACTGCATATCTGAACTAAAGCAAGGTGTGCATATTTAAAGCATGTAGTATAGTTCAGATCCTTAGTCGGTCTTTTGATCAGATCACGATCCGATTCCAATCTGACCAACTATTGCATATCTGAACTAAAGCAAGATGTGCATAATTAAAGCATGTAGTATAGTTCAGATCCTTAGTCGGTCTTTTGATCAGATCACGATCCGATTCCAATCTGACCAACTACTGCATATCTGAACTAAAGCAAGGTGTGCATATTCAAAGCATGTAGAATAGTTCAGAGGCTTAAAAGTTTGTCAGATTAAGATCTGATCATGAAGTGTTTGGTGGCCTTTAGAGCACTTTAAAAAGCATACTAGTATTTTAACAAGATGATGTTGCTATTTTAAATTCCTGAGCTTACTGAACTTCATAACTACTACTGTACAGTTATTACAATGAACTTTCCCAGGTAGAAGACAAACTCACAAGATTTTCAAAGGAAATCATCTTGATAACTAAATTTCTGACTACCTAAAGAGCCAGACCATGTCCTGGGCCCATTGCAGAAAGAGGTACAATCGATTGTAAGTTACAATTAATTGTAAGTCAGATCATTTGTTCTAAAGGTGCAAATCTGATTGGTTGAAACACACAAAAGTTCTGACTTACAATCAATTGTAACTTACAATCGATTGCAACTCTTTCTGCAATGTGGCCCTTATCTGATAACAGTGTGTTTCTAGCTATAAACTTTGGTGTTATGGGGAGATAAACTCATCCAGTCCATTATTTTCCAGTGACCACCATGAAGGTATCTGACGGACAACTCAGAAAATCTGAATAGTAACACTCTTGGCATCCTCTAAACAATGGAGCACTCCCAATATAACTTCATGGCCCCATTGCAGATTGCAATCGATTGTAAAGGTGCCATTAATTGTAAGTCGGACAATTTGCGCATTTCAACCAATCAGATTCACGTATTTAGTCACATGATCTGACCATGGAGCACTCTCAATATGAATTCATGGCACCTTCCACACAATTTTCTTAGCATCTTTTCTGCCTTCTACCAATATGGTGTTATCAGGAGATCGATGAATGAAGACAATTGCACCTGTGAATTTTTAAGACAACTATCTTAACCTCCTCTCAACCATGGAGCACTCAAAATATAACTTCATGACATCTTCCACACAATTATCTTGGCATCTTTTCCACCTTTTACCAATATGGTTTTATCAGAAGATGACTGAGTGCAGAAAATTGCACCTGTGAATTTGAAGACAACTATCTTAACCACCTCTCAACCATGGAGCACACAGGATATAACTTCATGACATCTTCCACACATTTGCGACCGGCTATAGCAAAACCCGGCACTTGTCGGTAAAAATCAAAATGTAGATTTTCATACCATTAGAAAGGCCTCGTCATAAGCTTTCATTTGATCCTTTGTTCTAACTAATTGGTCAATAATTGGCAAAGATTTGATTGTTTAAATTTTACAATCATAGGTCTTTCACACACAATGTGTGAACTTGAAATACCCATTTCTTCAAAACATGAATTACTGACAAGTGCTGGTTTTGCTATAGCCAGTCACAATTAACTTAGCATATCCGCCTTTTACCAGGAGATGGATGAATGCAGAAAATTGCATCTGTGAATTTTAAGACAACTACAATGTATCTTAACCTCCTCTCAACCATGGAGCACACAGGATATACATGTAACTTCATGTCATCTTCCACACAATTATCTTAGCGTCTTCTCCATCTTTACCAATATGGTGTTATCAGGAGATGGATGAATTATCTTGCACACCATCCCAACTCCCAGGGGAGCATACTAACCCAAGCTGCTCGACTATACAGGGTGCTACAGGCTAATTTAATACCCGACCAAGTACCCATTTTTACTCCTGGGTAGAGAGCAGCAATGTGGATTAAATGCCTTGCTGAAGGACCTAAAATGTCTGGGCCTTATCCTCCTCTCAACCATGGAGCACACAGGATATAACTTCATGTCATCTTCCACACAATTATCTTAGCATCTTCTCCACCGGTGACAACCATCGAGCTATCAGAAGATACCTGGATGCAGTTGATTGCACCTGTCAAACAAACAAAAAACAGAGAGAATTGTATAATATAAATAATAATACATATCCAAAAATTATAGAAACAAAATTGAGTCACTTGAAAGAGGCAATTTTTCAAAATTATCAAATTGTGCTTTACAAACAATGAAAAGACGAAAAAACTCATACGATGACAACTTGAAACAAAAATGCCCTCTTTTATAAATTGCATCATTTATTATGATTCATGAAATCATTTTTTATACAAATTTTAAGTTTGTAGAAATTCATAAAAATTCCAGTAATTAATACAAATTTATTTTCACTTTAGTTTCACTAGGTACACATTATTCATTTTCTATAATCATATCACACATCATTCCGAAGAAACTTACAATCATATTGGTATATGATTGAAGTCTCAAATATCCCTTTTGGAAAAACCTTACAAGTTTAATGAATCGCTGGTCAGACTAATACCTGTGTGGTGTTGTACTGATGCTACTAACTGAGCCTTGGCCATGTCCCACACAAGAAGGGTTCCAACACAGTCGCCAGCGAAGAGGATGTGATCGCACCAATGCAAACATCTGCAAGGAAGCAAATGTAAATACAGTCAAAGAGAAAAACGCAGAGAAAAACAATGTTTTTAAACTATTTACAGTAGCCACTTTCTATCATTATCATCGTCATTGTCATCATTATCGTCTTGTCGTGGTTATCATCGTCTTCAGCATCATCGTCGTCTTCATCATCTTCATCTTCATCTTCATCTTCATCTTCATCATCATCATCATCATCATCCTCATCGTTGTCATCATCATCTTTTTTATTATTATTATTATTATTATTTGTTATTATTATTAATTATTTATATAATATTGACTGACCTTGAGGGGGATACAACATATATTCCCTGAACTAGATTCATATTGCCCGAGTCGAAGACGAGGTCAATATGGATCCTAGTGAAAAATATATATGTCGTATCCCCCGAAAGAGCCAGTCAATATCATTATTATTACCCATATCAGACATCTTGAGCAGTAACGGAAATTAGTGAAATGTAAACTTTGTCTACTGGTAGCAATACGTATGTAAATTTAGGTGATTGTTAAAATGGGAAGAAAAAAAATCTATAAAATGAACATACAATTGAATTTTAGTAAACGCGCGCAAATCCATTCATAAGTAAACGCGCACATGAATGTGCGCACTTGTAACGCGCTGGAGTGATGATATTACCCGGATGTTATATTCCCCTCTTTTCTTAACACGTAAATCCCATAGGCTTTTGTGAAAGAGGGGAATATAAGAAATATTCCCTCTTTTCCCTGCTGGCACTTAAAACGAGGGGAATCTAATTTTGTAAAACCACAGCTCAGATGTCTGATATGGGTAATAATATTATTTGTTATCATTATTTCAAAATGAAGTGCATGCATTTATGTATATTACCTGACTTCTTGCTCCCCTTCCTTGGCAAATATCTCCGTCCCCGTGTTGACATCTACCACCCTGATGTAGCCATCCTGCCCTGCTGAGGCCATTTGCTGACAATCTGATTATTACAAAAATAATATATATATATATATACAATGGAAAAAATAATCATGTCATTGCTTTGTATATCAGAGTTTTAAAAAAAATCAAAATGGTATTGATTATTTTAGAATCAAGCAGATTGTCCAAACAGAAAGCTCTGCAAACTTCAGCAGGTGAGAAGACAGGTCTCTTTGCTTTTTTCATATTTAATGAGCTAAAAAAAAATGCTCTTGTTCAAATGGCAACAAAAAAAATAGATTGACAGAATTGTCAATGGTGACCATATATGTGTCTGGCGCCATCTTATGTTCAACAATGAAAATGATAATACTAGCTGCTATAAGTTTAAAAGGTTACTTCTTATGAAATACATTACATATGAACTTCCATGCTAATAATTGAACAACATTTCCTAGGTATGTTTATATCACGCCAATACTCACCCGGACTAAATGTAAGGGCATTGACTGTCCCATGATGACTGTGGATGTGATGCAGCGCCATCTGGTGTTCAACATTCCACAAGTTTACAAATCATTCTTCACAGTGGTGTTAGTGTAGTAATTAAGTGCTCAATATAATTGAACAACGTCACTATTTTCCCCAAAAGTTTCAAGACAATTCTCACCCGGACTAAATGTTGGCATTGATTGACTGCTCGTGATTGTGAATGTTACGCAGCGCCATCTGGTATTCAACGTCCACAGGTTTACATATCCCCTTACGCAGTACTAGAAGTAAGTGCTCAATATGATTGAAAAACATCACAGTCCCCCAAAGTTACAAGCCAATACTCACCAGGACTGAATGTAAGGGCATTGACTGTGCCATGATGACTGTGGATGTTACGCAGCGCCATCTGGTGTTCAACGTTCCACAGGTTTACGTAGCCCTCTTTGGTGCCTGCCAGGAGAAGGCTGCCATCTTGACTCAGGTCTGCACAGGTCACCTGACAACACAAACAAAAACAACAACAGACTTTCACGAAACATGTTTGCAGAATCCTTCCCGAGTGCAAATTTAGAATAATTGTGCAAAACCTTTGAAATAAGCAATCTTCTGAAAGGATAAGAGATGCTTTCAATGAAATCAGATGATATTTTGTTGCTGTTTTAAGATTTTCATAGCATAATTATTGCTAATCATGACACCATTACCAAGCATTTTATTTGATACTTTGTACTCTTTCATTTTCTTTAGTTGCTGTTCACAATAGCGTATTATAAAAAAACAATTAATAGCATGACCTACCCGAGTGTCGTGGTCCAGGACGGCCAGAATGTTGGCCCCTATCCTCTGCCCGCTGCTGACCAGTCCGTCACATGACCACAGCTTGACCGTTGAGTCCCAGGAGGCCGAGGCAAAGACGGCCGAGTCCTGTTGCCAGCTGAGGGCGGAGACTGCATCGTCGTGGGCGGGAACCACCTCCAAGACACGCCCATAGTCCACTGAATACACATATCTATCAAAAGTGATGACCATATAAGTCGCTACATACAGACATACATCCCGCTAAACAAAAACCAAAACAACAAGACAAATGCCAAGCAATGTAGATATATACATATCACTTGGACTTTGACCAATCAACATGTATATTCTTTGATGTCAAACAGTATTTTATGATCCATGTATTCTTCTGTAGTTTCAGAATCTGAATTAGGCTACTTGTAGTTTCACTACCATACAATCAGTTTCATATCTAACAAAACATCTATCATAGTGCAATGACATCCCAGGGGTCTCACTGCACATTGGCCATGTATACGCATGATTGTTCACAATTTCCTGAAAAAAATAGTCAATTTTCGCATGTGTTTGCAAATCTATTGTTGTTGCAGAAATAGAAAAAATGGTCTATATTTCATTACTATGTTTGCGGAGATGATAAAAGAGGGTAAAAGTTTAATTGAAATGTTTGCGAAATGTTTCACTCTTTTTTGTTGTTGTGATCTATCTTTTTCAGTGACATTTAATCACCAGCATTATATATTAATGGGATAAGCCTTTGAAAGGCCATTCAGCCACTTTACTGTTGTAGGCCTATATATTTTAACAATTTTGCTTGTAATGTGTAAAACTTCATATTTGTATTGTTCGTAACATTTTATCAGATTGTGGAAATAAATGAAATTTTAAAGAATCATTATAAATGAACTTATTTATCATGAACATTATTTCTGGAATCATATTCCTTCTGATATTACGGACACAAATATATTGAAGAGTTGATTTACATTGAGTTGTCCCACGATGCTACAAGTGCATTCTTGTCGTCAGGGGTAACCAGGACCCCCGACAGAGCCATACTAGATAGACTGACGCTCCGCAGCTGCCTCTGATCCTCCAAAGAGTACATCTTCAGTTGAGTGTCTGAATATGGGTAGAAAATGGATACTTTATTGGGAAGGAAGTATAATGTACACACAATTTTACTCTGCACTTAGGGATCTTGTCGATCAAAAACGCTGCGGCTTTCCCTGGTTTTCCTGAAATAAAGGCTTTCTGGTAAAAGCACGAATTACGGGGGCCAGAAAACTGAAGGCATGAATGGTGCGGTTTTTCTGAAAAGGGCACGACATCCGGGTTATTGTTATCACTTCGTGCCTCGCTGACTTTATAAGAAACCGATGTTACAGAGTGATAACAATAACCTGGATTTCGTGCCCTTTTCAGAAAAAAACGCACCATTCATGCCTTCAGTTTTCTGGCCCCCGTAATTCGTGCTTTTACCAGAAAGCCTTTATTTCAGGAAAGCCAGGGAAAGCCGCAGCGTTTTGATCGATAAGATCCCTTATCATTTGTATGATTTGTTTCTGTGAATATACTGTTGACGCAGTATAATCTATTAACCTATATTTTAGCAGTTTACTTAGTCTTGCAAGTTAAATTCTGCATAAGAGACCTGTTTGATTATGCAAATGGCCAAAGTTAAACCTACATGTATAAAGATGTTTCAGCAAAATATTTTTAAAGAGGAACAGCCAGAAAAAAAAACTTAGTTAATAGCATCCTAATGCAGATATATATATGCAGATATCTATCTATCTATCTATCTATATATAATATATAAAATCAATAATTTTAAAATATACTGGGAGGCATATTTTGCCAAAATAAGAAAAAATATTTCATATGATGAAAATAAATATTTACCTTTTGAGACGGAGAACACTGTTTTATTGTCGCTTGACAGTTTCAGGTCACAGACAGAGCTGAAGAGAAAAGAAATGACTAAATCAAGAAACCAAAGAGAAGCAAATAAACAAACAATCTACTTGTTTCCATACATTACAAAACCATTCCAAGCAAATTATTTGTGAAAATTTAGTCACAATATTTAAATCTATATAACATTTTTTCAACTTTCTGAGTGCATTTGAGCGACGAACGTATGTGGTCGTCGATCGGCTACAGGGTTATCATATGCTGCGTTGCATGCTATGCACGCAATGCATAGGCCATGTTGCAGGGTTATGAACTTTGCATACAAAAGCGGTTTGAATTTTGGTGCACAAGGAGACTTAGCTAAAAAAAAGCTTAGTCTCGGGTGTAACGGAGTGGCGCTGTATCTAAAGTATATATCTGGTGCTACTACTTATGGATTACATAAGCCCATCGTTATACATTTTAACAATAATCAATGGCCTAATATATTTTGATATATTTTGATTTTAGCCTCTGAAGAAGATTCTGCTAGGATTGAAAATGTAGGCCCCATATTGACTCTCATATATTACATAGGCGATATTTTAGTAGATAAGCAGTTTTCATCAGTATTTTGCATCATCATTATTTGATTATTTATTTTGATGTGAATGCTTACTCTTTGTGCAGCTTGTATTGAAGGCTGGGTTGGAGCTGCGAGATGCGTTCCCATGGTAACCGAGGACTATTGGGGAT
>JBAMJV010006783.1:0-66699 GCA_037951105.1 Echinarachnius parma | reverse complement strand
AGATATATTATTAAAACAGGTTGTTGTCTTGTTGATACTTTGACCAGTCCACTGCTTTGGGTTGCATTTTTAAGATGCCCCTTCCCCCTGCACCTCCCCATGTGGAAATCCATGGCCTCAACCCTTCCAACTCCCCCACTCACACACACATATTATTTAGAAAAGTACATATTTTGATAAGGGGCACTGGCTCCCCCCCCCCCTTGTGCCCTTGGTCTGGGTCGCTGCTGGCTATGGCTACACCCCCCCCCCCCTCCACACACACACATTTGTTTGTTATTAGGGGCACTGGCTGCGCCCCCACTCTTGGTTGACCCTAGCTACCCCACTGGGCAGCAAAAACCCTCTCACTGCTTTGGTTATTAGGGGCACTGGCTGCGCCCCCACTCTTGGTTGACCCTTGCTACCCCACTGGGCAAGCACAACCCTCTCACTGCTGCCCCCCCCCCCCCCCCCCACCCACACACACACACACACATTCTCTTTGTTATTAGGGGTACTGGCTGCGCCCCCACTCTTGGTTGACCCTAGCTACCCCACTGGGCAGCCTCAATTCACCAGACCACTGATTGGATGAGCCCAGGATATATCACCTTGTTGTTTACCTTGGTTGCCATGGCAATAGCCTTCGCTGCTTTCTTTCTAGCAGAGTTCCAGCCAACGAGGTTCATTACAAAAAAAGCTGAAAGGGAATACATTGTCATCTCATGAAAAAAGAAGGAAAAAAAGGGATGACAAGAATCTGTTTTTCATGTTGGATGCATCGAGTCGGATATACATTGTCTGTTGCCTTGATAAGTGACAACGTTTGGAATAAAAAAAAATTTTTTTTATGAGAATGACAAGTTTGATTCTCATTAATTAGCTGAATAGTTGACCTATATGGTCTTTGATGAGTATAAAGTAGCACAGGCTAATTGATTTTGTTATTCTGTGTGGGGCCACCATATTTAGGTCTCGGGCCACTTGAATTCGACAAATCTTGTTTTTACTAGCCCAAAATGAACCACGAGTCAAAAACATTTCACATTTCATTCATTGCATGCCATATGTGTGTTGTTGTTTGTTTGTTTCATAGCCATTGTATGCCTGGCAATTGTGCAATCTGCATCTAAAGAGTTAATGTAATGCATTATGTAGTCAACTCATGTAAAAAATTATGTTTCAGTAAACAGTTTTATGATTCTAATTGTGTGCATTCTAATTGTGGAGGTCTAACAAGCTCACTTCCACTAATGGTCATAACCCGTTAATTTGAAAATTGTATCCTTTATAATGAAATATACTGAGACAAACAATCTGGCATCCACTTTTATGGGACCTGTTGGTTTGTAGATTGTGCCATTTATCATGAAATGCATTGAGATTAAAACATCCACGCAACCACTAATGGTGGCAATTAGTGCGTAAATTGGGTCCTTTACAAAGAAACCAGTTCTTGAACTTCTTCAGTACATATTTCAAGTCGCCAATAAACAATATTTTGTGCATGTCAAAAACAAGATATTAACTCCTTGACTTTGGAAAACTGTCAAACATTGTATCACTACGATGGTGTTTCTTTGTTGAATTACATACCAGTATGAAATATGCACATTCTATGGGGAGCCAGGTTAGAGCAGCATATTTTGTTTGAGGTATTCCCTTAAAACTAAAGCCAAACCTGTCTGTAAAGGCCACATAAGGAAGACAGAAAACAGTGGTTTTCACTGACATGTGGAATTTCATAATACACACTGCTTTACATGGTTTTTAGGCAATGGTCTCTATAGACAGGCAGGTGGATTTACATAATACACACTGCTTTACAGGAATATAAAAGAAGCAGTCTTATAAGACAGGTGGCCTTTATAGACAGGTGCATGTACATAATACACACTGCTATTATAGACAGTAGTTTTTATAGGTAGTTGGTCTTTATAAACAGGCTGTTGCTGAAGTAGTTTTAACTGTACAGTCAAGCAGGCGCGCCGATTCGTTCCGAAAACACAATGCATTGGGGGGGGGGGGGCAGAGCATCATTCACAAACAATGCTCGCCCCCCCAATGCATTGCGTTTTCCGAACGAATCGGAGCCTCTGCAGTCAAAACCTACAGCGGCCACCTGTCTATAGCAGCCAACCTGTCTATAGCAGCCACCAAACATTTAACTGTTTATGGAGATAACATGACATGGGTAAACGGGTTAGCAATTACCGGTCCACTAGCCCTCTGCAGACAGACTCGACTCGACCCGATCCGACTGGTTTCAAAGCGGGCTAGAGTTGGGCCCGGTCGCTCGGATCCGATTCATCGACGGTGTTGAATCGGCCCCAACTGGCATCCGACGGGCAAAATGTGTGTCGCGAGGCACTGAAAACTGAGCTGATCCAAATGAAAACCGGTCGAGTCGGCTCTGTCTGCAGAGGGCTTAATGGCAAGTTGTTAGAATTCATTCCCAGAAAAGAATAATCTCTCGCTGGAAATGATGGAGATGGAGAAGTATCTGGCGTCTCACAAACAACCAGTAAACAATTTGTAATGCTCTCTTTAATATCCTCTCATATTTTCCGAAGAAACTTAAAATACAGCCTGTTGCCGTGGGTGTGTTTAATTAATTCCAAGAAAATAGCAATCTCTCGCTACAAATGAAGGATGGTGATGTTGAACACACCTATTTTCAAACTAACAACCAGTAAACAAAATCATTAGCATGATCTTCCACTCATATCCACTCACAGCCTGTTGCCTCCAGTAGATGCTAATGAAGATGCTAATGAGCAACAGAGGGGTTCAATCTGTTCCAGTTAAAACAAATACATGGGGGCTCGGGGCGAATTCGCCCCCAAAGTGCCAAAAAGAGTCCCCCCCCCCCCCCCCCCCCCGAAAATCATAAAAGAGCCCCTGAAAATGTGAATAGAGTTCAATGCAAATCAAATTTTTAAGTGTCATTTTCATCCAGGCAAGATTGAAAAGTAGTCCCTGATCTGTTGGCATACAGAAAGGGGTGCTTCAGACAACCCCCCCCCCCCCCCCCCTGTTAATATTTAAAGATTGTCATTTTTGCCCTGATGAAGCTCCTGCTAGGATTGAAAGCTAGACTCTATACTGACTCGCATTCCATTACACAGGCAATGTTGTTTTTGTTTTTTTATTTAATCGGTTTTCAGCAATAATTTTTTCTTCATTCATCTTTTAAAATGGTATAGAGGTTATGAAGAAATGCCTTGATATTGCCCCCAAGAATTGTTTATTAATTGTTATTAATTTTTATTTTTTTTTACGGTCCCAAAGGGTCAAAGCCCCCTATACCTCCTTCCTTGGAACGTCCCCTAACCCTAATTCATGCTCCTAGGCCTAGCAAACAATTTCTAGAATTGTTTGCGTGTATGTGTGTACGTGTGATGCTGGTCTTGGTTCAAGCACTCATGATTCCGGGGATTAGTTTATAGATTTCATTCCTAGAAACTAGAAAGCCAGAAATATACTTGAGTACTTGTGATATAGGGAACTGCACCGTTTTCTAGTTACAAACAAGTAGAAATCAAAATGCATAATGAATATTAAAAAGCTGGGAAGCGAGGTCTGTCTGTACGTAGCCTTGTCGATTCACTAATGCAGGGATTATGTGGTTTAATTAAGCAGCAGACAGAGAAGCTGTTTATGCCTCAGGCTTAAGACATAACAGTGGTTATTATCTGTTGCGTTGGATGTGATGTAATGTCCTCAAATAACTACCATAACCAGCGAGCACCGAGAGTGTTGCACTGTGACAGACATGGCGCTATATTAGTCAAACGTTTTATTATTATTATGACAATGATGATGATGATAATAATAATATCAATAATACTATTAATAATGATAATAATGATATTAATCATGTTAATAATGTATTATTCTTAATATTAATGTTACTATCATAGTCATAATTATTATTATGATTAAATTATTATTATTAATGTTCATATTAATGTAAAATATTATTATTATCATCTTTACCATCATTATCATTAGTA
Organism: Echinarachnius parma; assembly: GCA_037951105.1. Classification (NCBI taxonomy): domain Eukaryota; kingdom Metazoa; phylum Echinodermata; class Echinoidea; order Clypeasteroida; family Echinarachniidae; genus Echinarachnius; species Echinarachnius parma. Next base: position 62,701 of record JBAMJV010006783.1, on the reverse strand, counting down.
GTAGTAGTAGTAGTAGCAGCAGCAGCAGCAGCAGCAGCAGCAGCAGCAGCAGCAGCAGTAGTAGTAGTGTGTTTTATACTTATATTTCATTGAAAACAAAAAATATAATTGAAAATGGTTAAGAATTACTGGGAAAAAATACTTCTAATTTCAATCATTAGCTGTGTTGTCTTTGTTGAGACACGTTATGGAGAGTTCACCGGGACAATGTCTTGGTTGACTGATGGTATCAAGATTTCCCTATTACTGGTTTGTCTTCTTCTTACTTTTATTTCGATTTCTATTGATCATCTCTTGATCATCTCTTGCCTTCTGATAGCATGCATTAGGATGAGATTTACTTTCTCTTTCTCTTTCTCCCTTCCTTTGTTCGATCCTCAATCCCATTGATTATCTTTCCTTGGCCCGTTCTTGGAACTTAAAGGGTACCACCACCCAAAAATAATATTCTTATAAATGAAAGGTAACATCTTTAGTATTCCATTCCATCAAAAAGTTCCCAAAAATATGTTTCTAGAAAAAAATATATATAATTGGAAAACGCATCACCATTCTAAAGCATGCGTTCATGGGTCTGCATGTACGGGACTACTATGTCCAGAGCGAACGAATCGCCCGGGATTCTATTGTCTCCAAACGTATGCGTGAATAACTTTGGCGCACTCGCAAATGTTTGGCCCGTACGGAACCAGGAAATAGTAGTGGTTCCGTAAGTGGTGGAAATTAATTACTTTGTGTATGAATTACACAACCCTTTGCAAAAAGTTGGGTATCTATTTGATATCACAAAACGGTACCAAAACATATAATTATGTGTTGTTCTTTGCCTGGTGGTCCCCTTTAAGTAACACGTTAGGGGGATAATCCTAGCTCACAAGGCCTAATGATTTATCAATACATAGCATACTTGGGCCTATTATTCATCGTTATTCTTCCGTTTTATCACTGGGCTGCGGAGGCCACGGCCTTGAGTAGCGGTCTTACATAATGCAGCCAATCCTTGTCTATTGTAAATACTTAGATGCGAGAATCAGACCCACTGTGTGCACCCAGAGACTAAACATTAGGATTATGCTAGCCTAGGTTTCAAAGAGCAGTAGAGCACTATTGTTGTATGAATATGATTTTTCTTTTTTGTATCTCTTCATTGATTATTATGGATAAATTGACAAGATTCATATATTTTATTTATATTATAAATTGTTCAGTATTTCAGTTAGTATATTATTAAACAGCTAAATGTCAGTTTGATCGGTGAACTGGGGTGGGGATAAGCTATTGAATTAACCTGTTCCTAAAAAGTTTCAGTTCAGTGTTTAGAATCCACCTTGCTCACATTAGTTGTTTCTATGTCAGGGAAACCTCAGACAAACTATCAGGTTGCTGGAAACGAGCTTTGTCAATTGTCTACACACAAAATTTGAATATGTTATAGCATACTAGACTACATTATGTGGTCTAGCTCCAATTTTTTGGCAATAATATTGGGCAGTTTGAAATTTTTGTGTCATAGAGTACCGAAGTAGTGATGTGAAGTCCTTTTGTTTTTACATAGCAACGGTTCTAAACAAGTTGTCCTTTCATTCAGGCATTGGTAGTGGTTTTGAGCAGGGCGATTGCCTCCTTAGCAACCGCTCCATCAGAAATGTCTGGCTTGCCTGACATTGTTTAGAACCATTGCCCATGGCAATGAATAGTTGTGACATCACACTCCAATACTCTTATCGAGTCTATCACAAAGTTTGAGATTGGGTCTGTAGAAGTAGACTACTTGTTAGTGGTCCACGCTTAGCCTTGGCGCTAGAATGTGAGTTACATAACATGTAACATACAATTGTATGAGAAATCAAACAACAGTTTTAGAGCCTGGGTCATTCACTTTTTGCTGATTACACAGCAGAGTACATCTTCTTATTCTTATATTTCTAGAATTGTATTCCTTAAAGGGATCTAGTAACTTTGTTAACATGTGCAAAAAGTGATGAGTGGTTGATACAATATATATTGTTGTTATATGATATCTCAAACGGGTGTTGTGTGAAAATTTCAAGTTAAATGGACTTTATATGGCCGAGTAATGAGCAGAAATGCAAAGTGACATTCACTAACTCATTGCACTCACTTTGTACACGGTTCTGACGATCCATTGGATAATTTGACATATGAACACTTCAATCGTAAATATCTTTTTAACAAAAGGGAAATTTGAAAAACAGAAGCCGGTCCCATTCTTTTTTTGTTACAACAAGAATACAACAAGGTATGAGGGAACCGCTAGAATTCCAATTGGATTTTGAGGATTTTGACAATGAGTCCCTTGAAAGAGAACCAAATTACGACATCTACTTATCTTTCTACTTACTTGAGAACATCTTTGTTTGTCTTTTAAAAGAAAACATGTGACTTTACCTCTAGTGCAGATAGGATTCAAAGTCTGGACCCCCCCCCCAAAAAAAAAAAACAAACAAACAAACAAACAATAACAACAACAACAACAACAACACCAGCAAACAAAGAGAGATTGATAGATAAATGTCCCCCTTATTTTAAAAATAAAAGACAATAAGATAAAGAAAGAAATACAATGGATATAGCAGTTATATATTGTGTGACACAGAAAGAAGTAACAACAACAACACCAAGGACATAGCGAATACCATTCTGTGTGTACTTTTGTCTGGTACGCACCCACAATGATGACATCACTCATTGTACATAGTTACCAAGAAGTCTCTGATTTTCTTGTCACTAATGTTGAGTACTTCAAGGCTGGGAGGTTAAAGGGTACCACCACCCAAATATAATATTCTTATAAATGAAAGGTAACATCTTTAGTAGTCCATTCCATCAACAAGTTCACAAAAATATGTTTTCAGAAGAAAAAAATAATAATTTGAAAACGAATCACCATTCTGAAGCATGTGTTATTGGGTCTGCATATGTACGAAGGCTACTTTGTCCAGAATGAACGAATCGTCCGGGATTCTATTGTCTCGAAACGTACTCGTGAATAGCATTGGCGCACTCGCAAATGTTTGGCCTTTATGGAACCAGGATATAATAGTGGTTCCGTAAGTGGGTTTGCTTTGTTTATGAATTACACAACCCTTTGCAAAATGTTGGGTATCTATTTGATATCACAAAATGGTACCAAAACATATAATTATGTGTTGTCCTTTGCCTGGTGGTCCCCTTTAAGGTTTACAAGTTAAATAACTCTACTCAAGTGACTTAATCCGGTCTACTGTTAAATATTAAATTTCCCATTCTGTTTGTACATAGTCCACCTGTTTTTAACCTGTTCAGGGCCCCGTTGCAGAAAGAGATGCAATCGATTGTAAAGTTGCAGTTAATTGTAAGTCAGAAATGTGCAAACTTTCTGGCTTACAATTAATCGTAACTTACAATCGACTGTATCTCTTTCTGCAATGGGGCCCATGCAGGACCGATTGGTTTTGCTATAACATGGAATCCCCATACTAGACCGTACCCAAGCCCGAGTATTGAGTATTTTCGGGACCAGTCCTGAACGGGTATAGCTACCAATCGCTTAACCCATTGCCGACTAGAACCTGGCTGGTGTCTCCTGTATTAACTCTTTGGGGATTCCAAAATCTAGTAGGGACCGGGTTAACTTGTCTTCTGTACTCCTCGCATATTCACCCACATTTACCGTGACCTTATGCATTGCACATCCGCAACAGATCAACGAGCCCCTTGCCAACAGGAACCTGGTAGGCTATGTACATAGTCTATGGGGATTTTAGAGTCTCGAATGGAATGGGTTCACGGAAGAGAAATACTGGTAGTTGGTTGGCTACAGTCTATTAAGCGCTAATTTGTTCTATATTGTCTGATCAGTTCGTTTACAGTTTCCGAGAAATTTAGCTGTGACCTTGCCTGTTTTACGAAAAGAAAAAAACATTAAAGCATGAATATTTCTTTTTCACTAACCCATCAAGGACCCATAAGTTGCCAATTTGAATGCCGAAATCTGTTTTTAAAATATCACAATGTGTTGCCAATTTGAGGATTTTCCTAAATTATAGCGATCTACTCAATACTAAAAATCATTAAAAAGTAACTAAAGCAGGTAGATCGAGTAACAAAATAAGGCTCTAAAAATAGAGGAAATTATGCTCTTTCTCCTTGTATACTTCATAACTTTGTATCTTCTTGCTGAAGTGTAGGACTACCAACCCACAAATATGTGGGACTCTGTCCTTGATTGGTTAAGAAGAGATTGTAATAACCCCTTGCTCGCAGGAACCTGGTGAGCTATTGCAAAGTCTATGGGGATTTCAGAATCTCAAAGTGAATGTGTTAACCCCTTTCTTGCCTACGCTACGGGAACTTGGGCTACATACAAAGCTATGGGGGATTTCAGAATATTGAAGGGAACGGGTAAGGAATGCAAAATATCTACCAATTATGTAATTGTAAAGCGCTTAGAGTTAGAGATGATGATCAATCATATTAGGCGCTATATATTAAAATCGAAATATTATTATTATTATTATTATTTATTATTTCTTCAAACAGATATCATATGCTTAATGTAAAGATAACGACTTATCATTAACAATAACGTGAAGATTCAGGAATATTGTACACACTTATGTACTCCGGTAGTGTTTTCAAAAAATTGTGTATATAGACTTGTACATTGCTTGGAAGCAAACAGAGATTTTTCAACCTCAGTGAACAAACAAACGAGACTTCCCCATCTGTACCTGTATCCTCATGAATATTCATGAATTTTCTCCCACCACATGAATATTCATGAATTTTCTCCCACCACATGAATATTCATGAATTTTCTCCCACTACATGAATACTCATGCATTTTCTCCCACAACATGAATATTCATGAATTATCTCCCACTACATGAATATTCATGAATTTTCTCCTACTACGTGAATATTCATGACTTGTTTCTGGCTACCTACAGTACCTACATCAAATGTGAGTGTTGATTTGTCCATTTGCCTTTTATGGACAGCGGCTCCCCTTTGTGTGACTCAAAGGTTAATCGGTCAGAGGCTTCAATGGACAGCTGGACACATGAATGGTCAGTAGTCACACTACTCAATACACATTACTTCCGCTTAACTTTTAACTTCTAGGAATTTTCTTTTGGTCTCCAACATTCATGTCCAGTTCGAGGTGACCAGTGAATGTGTAGAGAATCTAATAAAATGGCCTTGTTTCATCTTCATCATGATCATTTACAAGAAATCAACTTCTTTTTTTGTTATTCTTGAGAGGAAGTTAAGAACTTCAATTCTAGGAATATATAGTGTGTGTGTATATGAGCATCATTTGTTAACTTTGTCCAATTCAACCAAAATCTCAAGGAGCTTTCACATTTCTCTTGTACCTTGTTATTTGGCTTATGGTAAATAGAAGAATGAAATTGGTTTTGATTTTCAAATGTCTCACTAAATATGGAGATATTAATAATTTAATTAAGAAGTGTTCCAGAGTGCTTTTTTATTGTTATAGTCCAAAATTCTATCAAACTTTAGATATGTTACAAAATGAATCAGGGATAAAATCTTTCACTTTTCTTCACTAGGCAGACAATTTGTTCCTTTTCGATGAACATATCACATTTATAATTCAGAAGAATCTAACACTCAAATATCACTTGTGGACATTTTGTATCAAGTCAATGGATCAATGTCCAGTTGCTAATGACCACTGATTATACTGGTAGAATGGCAGTGATAAACATTTCCTCAGTTTTAAATACCTTGTCTTTTCAAACCATGATCTGCAATTGTTCTCTTGTGGAAGAATTAGTTAGGATACAAAACATCCTTATCCCATTGACATTCAAGGAAACCGTACAGTTAATTTCTGAGAAAATGACCGTTAATAGATGCACGATGGAAGGAAATGTCCGGTTGCCGGTAATTGATAGAAAATGACCGGTCAATATATGGCATAATGTGTGGGCAGGGGTTTATTTTTTCAAAGAAATGTTTGCTGGAGTTTGATTAGGACACGATTATAGACATCGGCTGAACAGGTTAATTGTTCCTAGAATCATTGCTGTTCTATGTTCCCATTTCTGCCACATTCTCAATAAAAGTACATTTCTTTTTTGATTTTCATACATGGAAATCAGCTGTAGTTGTTTGTTTTTCTTTATATCCAATGACTGCCCCCCCCCCCCCCCTCGTCATGCACATTTGAGTCAATTCGAGGCCATTTCTGTCCAAACAAAAAAAGTCTCTTTGATGATTGGATGGTCTACTGCACATTTGCCTAATGACCCTTTCTATTTGTGTGCATCCATCTTTAATGCGCATTCAATAGATCGTGACATCATACCTGGCCTTGCAGGCTTTATTCCATAACAAAATGTCGGTTTCATAACTATAATCCACCTTCTGTGAACTAATGATCAAGCGTCGTCGAAATTGTTAGCGAAATAATGATCAAGTGTTGTTGAAATCATCAAGAAACATTCCAAGGGTGTTTTTGAAATCTCTTTATAGATCAGGTTGGGAGAAAAAAGGATGAACGGGAATCAAATTTGACCATGAGGGTGCTTGAAAGGGATTTTCAAAGTTAAGCGACAGACGTCAGGGTGTTACCAACAATAGACAAACCTTCCATGTAGTTTTAATGAGCTCCTAATGATCTGTTTTAGAACACACTTGCGTCAGAAACAATATTTATACCCACTTTGCGTGTACTCCATGCATTTTTCTTTGAAACCAGAATTTTCTTGCGTATTATATTCTTGAGTCCTACCCCTGATAGTTAGCAATAAGCAAAGGAAAATTTGGGATTTGCTGTGGGGACTTGAACCTGAGGCCTCTGGATTGACAGACTGGTGCTCTATAACCACTGAGCCACAAGGGTCCTGGCTATTGATGGTGGAAAGCAATTTTGTTGCAGTCAGCTTGCAGACTCGACTTGCTCGATACTAGATGCAATCCCAACAGAGTTAGTACAGGACCTACCAGGTTCCCGTAGGCAATGTGTTAATATCGTACGTGCTCCTAATGGCCCGGTCAGATATCAACGGATTGCGTAAACGGACGTCAAACGGAGAGCTAAATTTTCCATCCGTTCGTATGCGTTTCTTGTCCGTTCCTTGTCCGGTGATGTACGTTGTTCTGTGTTTTGTACATAAAGCAATGGAGACGACTTTCATCACCGGATAATTTCATTTCGCAAATTTTCTATTCATTGGGCATTCGTTTCCACTATCCGTTGATATCTGACCGGACCATAAACCTGTTCCCTATAACCAGATTTTGCCAGGGAAAATATTAAAATCTATTTTACGGGGGCTACATTTACTTTTCAAGCTTGCCTGCATGAAAATAACACTTACAAATTTGTTTCGCATTGAACTCCATGCAATTTTACAGGGTCTCTTTTATGACTTTCGGGGGCTAAATCGTCCCGAGCCCCTGTGTAATTTTTTTTCACTGGATTTTGCAATCCTTACAGAGTTAACACAGGACCCATGCACCAGGTTCATGTATGCAATCTGTTAATGTGTGCATGCCCCATGCAATGCTACGTATTGCATATAATTGAAACTCTTATGCCATGGTAATACATATATGCATATGAAGGACAGGCTATGTCGGGCAAGTGTCTGATAATTCTTATGTCTAAAAAATAGGGAAGCCATATTGCAGTTTAATGGATACAGTGTGTAGTATTGTGAGTGCAACAGTGCACAATTGGCTTTTGAAAGGGTTAAATAGTCCAGAAATGATCGAAACATGGTCAAAACAAGATGCCGTTTGCAATGTGTAGCCAACTCCGAGCATTCTGTGTTTCAAACGGGAAAAGAAAGATACAGTAAACATGTTTTGTCGCAAGAAAAGCAAGATATTATGTTTTGTCACACGGAAAAGAAAGCTAAAATTTCCAATCCCGTCTCAAATGTAGTATTAGTATTAGATGCAGTGAGATCCATCACAATAGTCAGGGACGATCCAGAGTATAGGAGGTCCTAGGGGCGGGGGCGGGGGGGGGGGGGGGGGGGCAGGGGGGTAACAAGGAGGGTCAAGTACTTGTACCCACTACCCATAATCATGAGGGAGCTGCAAGGAATTTCACAAGGAGCCAAACTGCATTGAACAAATGACAGAGGTGTATGAACCTGTTTCCTTTGAGGGCATTATGTATTCCGGTTGTCCGTCCGGTCAATCCGTCCCATTTTCGTTCTCATTTTATCCTCACTCGCCCCACAGGAGGGGGGAGTGGGGGGGGGGGGGGGGAATCCCCTTACTATCCACCTCCCCCCCCCCCCTCCCAGCCATTCCACCAATGTAAACCCTCTGTTGATTCTGCTTCATCGGTGAGGTGTCTGTCCGTCCGTGGGGTAGGGGCTAGAACCAAGAATGTTTACTGATGGGATACAGTGCCTATACTCACTCAACCCCCCTGCCCCCATAATATGATATGCATCTGATGTAATTTTATGTTGATTCTATTTGCTCGATATGATATGGTATCTTATACCCACGGAGGGGGTGGGGACAAGAAACAGAATGTCTGTATTGAACCCATTGCTTACAGAAACCATTCAAAGTCCATGGGGATTTCAGAACCTCAAAGGGAACGGGTTTAGGGGGGGGGGGGGGAATTATACCTCCCCAGCCCCAGCTCTGCCCCCTTGATGTAAATCTTCTATCTGATTCTGCTGTTTCTTTGGGCTATGTCCATGCTTAGAAATCATGTGATTGCGCAAGGTCACATGTTGTAATTAGAGAGGAAAATGCACACATTGGCCTTGGTGATGTGAAGACTCTTGTCTCCAATTAGTCTCGCTCAGTCAGACTCCATTGTGTAATAATATCTCTTCTCTCTCTCTCTCTCTAGTCTTGTACAAGTACAATCAGACCTGTCTAATATTAATAGTCGCCACCTGTCTATAGCAGGCAACCTGCCTATAAAGGCCACAAAAAATGCCCCTGCAAGTGAAAGCAATGATATTGAGGTCACCTGTCTACAGTGGCCATTTTGTTTATGTTTCTCCTAGTTGGTTACTATAGATCAGTATTATATGAGTTTTATTTCTATTACCATCTGTAATCGGCATCATTCCCTGGAAATTTCTTCAGAGAAAATATGTTTTAAAAATTAAGAATATATATACATCTATTGAAATATGGCGGTATACAAGTAGATGGTATCTCATATATAATTCAATCTGTTTCGAAAAAGTTAATTGCGGACTGTGAAAAGGGACCTTGATATGTTACATTAAAAAGCAATTGCTTAAACGTACACTTGAGTATTGGTACTTCCCGAAATGCCCCTTGACACTAAATTGGTTGGTTTTAATTCCATTTGAAAGATCATTGAAATGAGAATCATTCCCTTTCAAATGCTCTCATAGTTGTAAATTTGATAACCAGGTTTTTACTTAGTCGTTTGTAATTGTGTATACTTTCAAGCATGGTGGAGTTATAACTATTAGTTTGTATTATATTGGAGCAGGTTTTGGTTACTAAAATTAAGTTTGACCAACACTCAACTATGTTTTTAACCACCAAAAAAAAACATCTTTTTCCCTTTACCTTCCTCTGCCATAAATCATATTTCTTCATGTGACAAATTGTTTTATTTGCCAAGCAATATTTCATCACGTTACCTTTTAATATCATGCTTATATATATACACACGAAAGTGACCAAGGTTGTATGGTAATTAGCACATGAAGTAAAAACGTGGAAACGAGCCCTTGATTTGAGTGTTTTGATCTAAAAAATGAAATGGAGGGGGGGGGGGGGGGGGGGGGGGTGAAATGAGTTCTTTTTAGGGGTAATTTGAAGGACGCATGAAGCAACATGTTATGACCATAATATTCGTCTATTTCTTAAACTACCCATATATAATGTATACGAGCGATATACTGTATATATACTAGTGCACCACTCTGCGACACTGTGTGCGCGCATATTATCCTTTACACTACTGTGTATGATCATTTACACTACTGTGTATGATCATTTACACTACTGTGTATGATCATTTACACTACTGTGTATGATCCTTTACACTACTGTGTATGATCCTTTACACTACTGTGTATGATCCTTTACACTACTGTGTATGATCCTTTACACTACTGTGTATGATCCTTTACACTACTGTGTATGATCCTTTACACTACTGTGTATGATCCTTTACACTACTGTGTATGATCATTTACACTACTGTGTATGATCCTTTACACTACTGTGTATGATCATTTACACTACTGTGTATGATCCTTTACACTACTGTGTATGATCCTTTACACTACTGTGTATGATCCTTTACACTACTGTGTATGATCCTTTACACTACTGTGTATGATCCTTTACACTACTGTGTATGATCCTTTACACTACTGTGTATGATCCTTTACACTACTGTGTATGATCCTTTACACTACTGTGTATGATCCTTTACACTACTGTGTATGATCCTTTACACTACTGTGTATGATCCTTTACACTACTGTGTATGATCCTTTACACTACTGTGTATGATCCTTTACACTACTGTGTATGATCCTTTACACTACTGTGTATGATCCTTTACACTACTGTGTATGATCCTTTACACTACTGTGTATGATCCTTTACACTACTGTGTATGATCCTTGACACTACTGTGTATGATCCTTTACACTACTGTGTATGATCCTTGACACTACTGTGTATGATCCTTGACACTACTGTGTATGATCCTTGACACTACTGTGTATGATCCTTTACACTACTGTGTATGATCCTTTACATTACTGTGTATGATCCTTTACACTACTGTGTATGATCCTTTACACTACTGTGTATGATCATTTACACTACTGTGTATGATCCTTTACACTACTGTGTATGATCCTTTACACTACTGTGTATGATCCTTTACACTACTGTGTATGATCCTTTACACTACTGTGTATGATCCTTTACACTACTGTGTATGATCCTTTACACTACTGTGTATGATCCTTTACACTACTGTGTATGATCCTTTACACTACTGTGTATGATCCTTTACACTACTGTGTATGATCCTTTACATTACTGTGTATGATCCTTTACACTACTGTGTATGATCCTTTACACTACTGTGTATGATCATTTACACTACTGTGTATGATCCTTTACATTACTGTGTATGATCCTTTACACTACTGTGTATGATCCTTTACACTACTGTGTATGATCATTTACACTACTGTGTATGATCATTTACACTTCTGTGTAATTGAACTTCGCTCACAGTGTGTATAAACATACGCGTGAGTGACACATCAAAGAGTTTTCCTGTAATCGGGCTTTAGAGCGCAATATGGATTTAGACGCCAGACATTGGAGATATATAGATATAGATTTAGCAAGATGAAAGAATTGCAATTAGAGCTTTATATTTTAATGTTAGGATTTCATGTTTCATGGGGCAGAATTGTTTGTTTACATTAGGCCAACAACAAAAAATTGTTGGATTGGAGTAACGGGCAAACAAACATTAGGGTAGGTAGGTAGGTTGTTTTTTTGTTTTTTTGTTTTTTTGTTTTTGTTTTTTTTTCGTTTTTTTTTAATCCCCCCAAAAAAAATCAGAAAAAACCTTTAGGGTCGGCGGTACTTTTTAGGGTCTGGCAGGTTACACCAATCCAACAATTTATTTTTCATGGCCTTACCCACATAAAACAAATTGGTAGAACAACTAGAACTCCAACTATATGCATATGAATTATAACCTTGTCTATTGCAAGTTCCTTATGCGAGACAATAGGCTACAATGCTATTTCTGAGGAAGGCTAAACCATGGTTTTCATAACCTACATAAATAGTGTAAACAAAGTAGCAAGGTTCCTAAACAATACGCATAAATAAAGGGCAAATTTTTCTGGTTCAATTTTTTTCTTTCTTCAACCACAACACTGGTAGTATTTTTTTTTCTTCTTCAAATAAAAAAAAACAGGAATGCCCGTAGTATACTAAACATCCGTTTTCGGATGAAAACAAAATGTAATGAAACATAATCAGTATTCCATTCATGTTTTCAAAACTACCCAGTTGCCTATAGATTTGAATTCAGTGACACTTTGTACTTTGACTGTAAGTAAGAACAAAATGTTGTCATGGCATATTTGTTAGAATGTTAGAATTGGAATTTGTGTAATCCAGATATATATATCGAGCCCTTGAATTTTCATAATCACGTGACAAGGTTTGTCATACTAAATTTACCTTTTCTAACACTTTGAATACCAGGGATATATATATCTACAGTGTAACCAACAATTATTTGGACACCCTGAAAAATAGGAAACTAACTATTTTGATAATTTTTCAAAAACGGTCTTATAATTTATCTTGATTTCAACAAAGCAGCGCAATGAATTTTAGGCAGCTTTTTACCAAACATTTTCTTCAAAATTTGTTCTAGCATCATTTAAATTAAAGTGATTTTTTCAAGGTGTCCAAATAATTCTTGGGTACACTGTATATGGCATTTGTGTGCATCATGTGGTGTAAATATGATGCACTGGCACTCAAGGAGTTCATTACATGACGGAGAGTGATATATACTCTTTTCCAGTATCATACTTTACCTTTTTTTGTAATGACATGATGAAAAGTGTGAAATACATGTTCTTATCCATAATCATTAACCGTTTTTAACGACATGATGAAAAAGTGATTATATATATACTTTTTCCCCATAATCATACCCTACCCGTTTTTAATGACATGATGAAAAGTGTGATATATATATTCTTTTCCGCGCAAACTTGTTTGTTACTGGTGACCTCCCCTCTGTCCTTGATATAAGCGTTAATTAGGTCACGAAACGTTTCGAGGGAGAAAGCCTGATTTCCCCTACAGTCAGAGGAAGGTTACTGCGACCTGAAATAAAGAGTGATAGGGAGAGATGCAGAGTGGGGGATAGACATAGAGATAGGGGGATGTAGAGATGGAGAGAGGTGGGTAGAGATAGAGATATGGGGTTAGAGATGGAGAGGGAGGGGTAGATATGGAGAGATAGGGGTGTGGATGGAGAGAGGGGTAGATATGGAGAGAGGGGGGTACAGATGGACAAAGAGGTGTAGAGATAGAGAAAGGGGGTTACTTAGAGATGGAGAGGGAGGGGTAGATATGGAGAGAGATGGGTAGAGAGAGAGATATGGGGTTAGAGATGGAGAGAGGGTGATATAGATAGAGATAGATGGGTAGATGTGGAGAGAGGGGTAGATGTGGAGAGAGAGGAGTAGAGATAAAGATAGATGGGTAGTGATAGAGAGAGAGGAAGATAGAAGTGGAAAAAGAGGGGTGAGATACAGTTAGATGGGTAGAGATAGAGAGAGGAAGATAGAGGTGGAGAGAGAGGGGTAGAGATAGAGAAAGGAGGATAGAGAGAGAGAGAGAAAGAGAAGAAGGGAGATGGAGAATGATAGATAGAATGGGACAGAGTTGGAGAGAGGGGAGGAGAGAGGGGCGATGCATGGCCTTGCGTCAAAGAATGGGTAATTTTCCGCGCATTTATTTCTGGAGCAATTTGGAGCGTCTGGAGTCGGCCTAACAAGCATGGCCTTGGAGAGATAACGTCTGTGAATCCGGAATAATCAAGATTCGCCACACTCGGCTATCGTGGCCAATCTCCATCCCTAATTCCCCATGCATCAAGTTCGTGAACTTTTAAAATACCCCCTCCCCCGCCCGCCCCCCCCCCCCCCCCCCCCCCAAGCAGTAGATTAAATGGACACACATAGCTCGACATACACCGTAATGTACATGCAAATGTTTTTTTAAAACACCATTCGTATATGCCGGAATAATCAATATTTGCAACACTTTGCTACCGTACAATATGCACATTAAATTTTGATAATTTGAAAAATGAGCATTTGAATTATACATGAAATGCATTTTAAGTAGTTTTTCTAATAACCTATTACTATAATAAGCCTTTTTATGTCTGGCTTCTACAATACCCGAGCTGTAATATATGGAGAAAGCATGTTAACCCCTTGACCACGGGAACCGAGTGGGTTGTGTACAAAGTCTATGAGGATTTCATAAACTCGTAGGGAACAGGTTAATTGTTATATCAAAATCAAATCATCTTGAATAGCCTGTCAACAAAATTGTAAATCTTAGAAAAAAAAGCAATCATCTACACATTTGCTCATTTGACAATAAGCCTTTGATGATATACGTGTATATTTTTCACAAGCAACTTGAAATATTTTTAGTATTTTTTTTCTCTGATCAAAATCATGTTCTTTTTAACCTTTTTTTTTCTGAAAGCAAATTATACTTGAAATCATTGCCTAGCTAGTAATATTGTTAAATATCTTTACAAATTTGGTCAGTTATAGGATTTACTGAATTGACAAGGCACATTTAAAGCTAGCAGGCCAATGAAATATATTGTCAAATTTAAATTCAGTCATCTGTACCGTTATGTAAGTCGCACATTAAGAGTTACATGTATAGCAGTGTATAAACAAACACTGTAACATTTAAAATTAGCAACCAGTATCTTGTTTAGACTTCACTTTGCGTAAATGATGACTTAAGTTTCCTGGTATGTGGGGTTCGACCATGAATTGCCCAGAAATAGTAACCATCTGTAAGTAACATACTTGTTGATATAACTAAGCACCACCAGCCAATACCACTTCTGAGATATATTAACAGTTATTTTTGGATTGTTACATCACACTCGGGTTGTGTTTTCTCAATAATCAACCTTGGTAAAGACATTAATATAAAGATGTCTTATGTTGTTGTTGTTATTGAGCTCGATTGACTGACAATGCTTGTCATCACTCTTGAGAGTACAGTAAGTAGTATTTGCAGTAGGCCACACCCACCTCCATACTTTATTGACCAATGAGCAGCGAGTTCACACATCCTGTAGTCTTTCAAGGCCAGCCGTGAGGCATTGCCTATCTGTGACCACTGCATACTACTGTATACAGACAGGCAAGCACAAACACACACATGTATACAATAGCACATTGGTACACACACATTCTATAGCAATACATAGCCAGACATGGCTCCTGCACTCTGATTGGCTAGCTGCCATCGTAGCCCCCCTCGTATACACACAGCTCAGGGCAATGGCATCGGAGTCAGCCAGCCAAGCCTGATTTGCATAATGCATTCCCAAGGTCTTCCGTTTATAGTGCATACAGTGTGTGAACAGTGCGTTATGACACTGGCCTGAGCGATGTGGAAGCCACTCCCACACGGTGTCCTGTGCTCTCTCCGCCTCTCTCCACCTCTCTCCCCCTCTCCCACTTTCGGGCTGCTCCATGTAGCGAACTATCTATAAAGCCTGATGACATCTGAGTAGTAAGATTAGTCTACAGTTTGACGCTGCTCGGTGAATCACGTGTGTGTTCCGTATTTGCTAGCGATTTCACAATCAACATATAATATTTGTTATTCCCTACGAGCATACAGTACTGTACTAGGAGTGCATTGAGGCCTGTTGTTGTTATGACTGGCTAGTGAACCGTCTCACGTGGACAAATAGAACGTGTTCCTGGATATCGGCTCCATTCTGCAAAAACTGACCAAACTCGTTTCTTCAAATAAATTTGTTTGTGTGATATATCCCTCTCTGAATGAATATCTGACAAATTCGGCAGATAACTAGTTTTGTTCATCTGGAAAACCTGAGAGGACGTGATCATTTTTTGGAAGAGGACAAACGTTGCCAGCGACACTTTGGAAGAATCATACCATATTGGACGTATAGAGTCCCGGTCGGCTATTTAACGATTTCCGTCGTTGTTTCGGATTAAATTTTGGCGCAATCTCTCCGGATGTTGTTTGCCCCTGACGTATCGAGCGCTGTGAGAATGCACCACATGACCCAGATGCAACTAGAGAGCGGCAGCAATCAACCATTGAACCTAAGCCGCGGCCCGTCAAAGCTCAAAGCCAAGCTGTCGGCCCGGCACCATCGCGCCACCATGTCAGCAGCGGGCGCACGCTCCCCACCCACATCCTCCTCGGCCTCCCCATCGCCGACGTCGTCGCCCCCGCCTCGCACCATCACCATCAAGTCGGAATCGCGGCTACACGGCAGCTCCCCCCATAACCACCACGGCCACATGCACCATCACCACCACTACCACCACCACCACCTCGACCGCGAACGCGCAGCATCGTGCAGCTGCCCCCAACAGGACTCTAAGAACACGATCCTTTACCGCCTTCTTACAGACAGTTACACGGCGTACTGGACGCCCGTCTGCTGTATCGGGGGCAAGTGCCACGACGGACAAATTATGGGACAGAGCAAGCTGAAGATTCTCTTGGAAGAGAGCAAGAGGCAGGCTGTGCAATAGAGAGACTTTTGGAGAGCCTTTTTGTAGGGGAATGGGGCAATAAGCCGTTTAGGACTATTTATTATTAGGTAACGTATGACCACTTATATGTTTTGTTGTATTCAAATACCTATTCAGAATCTTCTTAATGGTGAAGATCTTTTTCTTTCAGAGTGAAAAGTGTAACTCTTTTATTCAAATATCTCTTCTGAACAATACAGACTTTTCCTTTTAAGGCGCTAATACACATTTGTTTTGTTTTTTTACCTTTTTGTTTTTACTGCAGCAATATTGTCAACATTAGAAATATATACAATGTTTAGAGTATTTGTTTGCAGCAATTATCATTTATGACTACATTTAACAATACATGTACATTATATAACTACACTCATTTTAAGTAGAAAGATAGTAAAAGAATTTGAAATTGAAATACATACATTGAGAGAACATATAATATGCATTGAACACATTTAAATGGAACATGGATTTAAACATTAAAATATATGTTATAAATAATTTTAAAAATTAGAAAATGTGCCTACAAATTATTGTGATTTCAATCTTTGTTTTTTTATTTATTTATTTACTCTAAAATGAGGATGATCATTATAAACAAAAATTCTCAAAAAGTGGAAAACATTTCAACCAAATGGCATACCCATTTCTTTATACATATTTTGTTTTTAGTATTTCTGCTTGCTTACTTCCTTTACAAAGCTTACTAGTCTTTAATAAAAACAATTATAAATGATTTACAGTGGCACATATTATGTGAGAAACTGAGCAAGATATATATATATTTAACTACTACATGTATTGTGCCATTTCTAATGAAAGATATTTAGTAGACAATCAAATAGAAAAAAAATCAGACAATAACAAAAACATACAATTAGAATAATAGACAAATAATACACAAAATATCTGACAAGATAAAAACAAAAATTCAGTCATGGGATGCATTTGGTCCATTATTAATGGAGGGGGAAAAATACTGCATGCTTGGTGTGAGGACGGTATAGTAGAGTGCAGACGCCAGTCTCGCGTGACACTCACTCGTAGCGCATGCCCGATCCGTCGTCGATCGTATCGGCAGAAGTGCAATAAACTGCCGTGACCCGACGGTGACCATGTCCTCAACTCCCCGGCTGCTGCTGCACCAAACGTTCATTTCACTCTTGAAATCAGTCAATTAATCAGTACGCTCGTTATTGGACCTCTTTTTTTTTTCTTTTTTTTTTTCTTGTCCCTCTTTCAGTTGAGTCAATCTCAAAGTCAAATCAGTTTTGTGATCAGATTGTGGGCTGGGTTAGGCTTCCTCTCCGATGATGATAATAATAAGTCGACGGGGGGTCAAGGTTTTGGGGCTGAAATTGAATGGAATTATATTTGTCATAATTTCTTCTCCATAGTTTTGGTCACTTTTGCAGATGTGCATGTTTACTTGTCGTTGATTTTGGGAGTTCGGACAATGGCTGCACAACGCTGTATGGTCAGTTAGGGTCACTTTTATCAGATTTGTAGCATAATTGTGCCATTGCAGAGGTCAGACTGTATTCAATATGATTTTGATGGAAGAGTATGACCGGTACAATCAGATTTTAATTGTTGACCATCATGATCCTTCACCTTTTTTGTTTCCTTTTGAGTTCCATAATTTGTTTCTCTTTCAAAGAATCTTGTTGAGGAAATCCCTTTTGGTTCACTTCTTTGTCCTTAATCGGTCATTGACAATTTGTCGGATGTCAACTCGCTGTAACTTTTTTGTTTGTTAATATTACATGTTTATTTTTCTTGTCGGCTTCCTCTATCTTTGGATTCACATGAGTTGTTTTATGTTATGCTTTTATAGTTTGCTTTCATGATTTCCAGGTACAAAATTCTTTGCGAAAATTGTGCAATTCATGAAGCCTCTTCTGACTCAGAGATGCCCTTTTTTGTTGTTAGCAAATCCTCTTCAAGTTTGAATATCACATAATTAGTAGCAATGTCTGCAAAATGCCAAAGAATGCAGTGAGCATCAGCAGGGATGTCAAATGAAATATTACAGAATTAGTCATATGATATCTACTGTACAGAATATCACCGAATTAGCAGTAATATAGATCTACCAAATACCAAAGAATTAGTAATTTAATAAATAATATGTAATATTATTATGTCAATGAGGGTTTTTCCCCTTTTCATCAAATCTCGATTCAAATTCCCATCAGACCTTGCAGTTGCTATTAATATGCTCTGAAGTTTATTCACATCATGGTAAAATGATTCCCTACAACGAAGAGCAATTCGTGGAATGCTTTTTAGATTATTAAAGGGATGAATAACTACAGAATATCAGCGGGATTTTCCCTTTGCGGCCAAAACCTTGAAACAAATTTATATAATTACTTTTTGGTGCTTTTGGAAAGATCGAACAGTAATATTTGTATGGAAACAGTACAATATATATGCATGTACAGTATATATATATAACTATATTGATAATTCTGCAGATCGATTTGTTTTCTCCGTTCAAGCCTACTCGATTGATTTTTTGCCTCATCAGATGTCATGTGTTGTGTCACCAAGGTTGCACGTTGTGTAATGTGTTTCTTAGCTATTATTGTTTTAATTATTATGATAAGCATAGTAACCAGTTCTTAATTGTGTAGGGTAGCCGAGAGCAGTTTTTACCCAATTACATTTTAAAGGTGGTTCGGATTCGTAAATTAGATACGCGCTGCGGCCGCTGCCATCTTGCGAATGCCTTGCAAAAGTATTTCCTTGGCGTAAACTAGCCTATATAGCGCCCTCTACATCCCCATGCATGACAATCTTTAAGGTGTGTACCATATTAAGTGAATGGGTTTACATTTAGAAATTTCAATTTTACTTTGTGTTTCCAACAATATAAACATAATATATAAATTACAATCATTTAAAAAATAAAGGGAATACATTTTGGAAAGTGTTCATTTTCAGTGCCAAGCACTACTCAATTTTATACAGGAGTACCCTTTTGTTATCCCGTTACGTTGGGACTACTGTATACCTCAACAATGCAAAAAGACATTAAAATAGTGTGTGTACACATTTAATTAATATAGCAGGGCCACAACTCATGTATGAAATTAAAAGTGATTCAGTGACTGTATAAACCTGAACAAGGCCGCCACATTCATATCCTAAGGACTTGTTTTGATTGACGTGATTAATTCTCAATGTTTTTTTTTTTGTTCTGGGATATTCTTTGAACCCTCCACAAACCAAATGAACCAGAAGGCCACATAGTTACAAAATGCAACCTACAGTTGCATACAAGAAAGTCTCATTTTGAGCAGACTTCATGATCATACAGTGTAAACTGAGACTTTGTATGAAATTACAATATGCAACCTACAGTTGCATACAAGAAAGTCTCATTTTGAGCAGACTTCATGATCATACAGTGTGAACTGAGACCTTGTATGAAAAAGCTTAACCAATTCGGGACTGGTCCCCAGAATACTTATTATAGTAAAAAATCAACCAGCCCTGAACGGGTTAAATAGTCACGTGTGTCGTCCGACTCATTGTTCACTGAACTCAATACCCCATTCAGTGCTGGTCCCGAACTGGCCTATGAAGGTTGTATGTTATATACTTCACCCATTCCAGTCCAGCTTATGAATTCCCCACAGACTTTGTATATTAGCCAACCCGGTACCCATAAGCAACGGGTTAAAACAAATCATGTGGGCCCTGTATAAAGTTATAAACTCTATATGGGGATTGGACAATCTACAGTACAGTAGTAGGAACGGGTTAATGTATAGAGATGTGCATACAGTACATTGCAACAGTATCTTTCCAAGTACGTTGCAACAGCTGGGCGGGTTTCACGTGTCTCATATTCCTTGTACGAAGGACGGTTCTATTTGTAATACTTATTTCTGGTTTCTGTCCTTCAGACCAAAGTGTCTCCAATTTTTGTAAAAAATGATTGCAACGAACTTGGATTTAAACCTTCTTTTTTTTTAGTTGAAACAAAATATGAATGTAAAATACTCCAACGTAGCCATTCTGATGAAACCAAAAGTGTTTGATTTGCTTCGTTTTTTCAACATCATAGACAATTTCAGGTGAGAATGGGAATTGCTTGAGTGAACAAATTGAAGTAAATTTGTCTGTGGCTACTTATCAAGCTGGCAGCCAAACCTGCTCTGAAATTTGTTTTGCGTTGAACTATGTGCAAATTTACGAAGGTTTTTTTCTTCTGATTTCCAGAGGCTCTCTTTGGCATTTCGGGGGCTAAATCGCCCCTAGCCCCCGTGTATTTTCCCCACCGCCTCCAACCATCAG
Organism: Echinarachnius parma; assembly: GCA_037951105.1. Classification (NCBI taxonomy): domain Eukaryota; kingdom Metazoa; phylum Echinodermata; class Echinoidea; order Clypeasteroida; family Echinarachniidae; genus Echinarachnius; species Echinarachnius parma. Next base: position 42,047 of record JBAMJV010006783.1, on the reverse strand, counting down.
CAACTGGAGATGAATAGCTTCTAGAAATCCAGTATGTGTCGATTCACTTAGGCATTAATCATTGCCCAAGGTTCCCTTCTTTGTGCGCTCTCTCAAAATTCTCATCATCAATTCCGACCTTCGCGTTGGGATGCTTTCACCGGACAAGAAACCGTTTCTGCCTGGAGTATTGATTAGTTGTGTAATTGTGGCCTTCGTGGAAAACAAAAGCCCCCGTCCGTCCGTCCATCCGCTGCGATATATTTTTTCTGATGTATTCTCGGCTCTCCCCTCCCTCGCAACTACTATCTCTGTCCTTAAATTAATTGAGAGAACACACATTTTGTTGAGGGCAAATAATTGTTTTTGTGTCCCGGCTTGCAAATGTATTTTCTTGCCGACAGTAAGGACGAATTACAAAGAGGGTAGACGAGTAAGTGGTGTTTTGTTAAGAGAAAGAAGCGGGTGATCATTGAATCATTGACGTAGGAGTAAGGTATTGAAGGTTAAAAGCATCCATCCATCATGTATTCTCTTCTTTTTTATTTCCGTGTTTCAATATTGTGTCTTATTCAAACACTCAATAGGCGTCCTTCGTCGTCCATTATGGAAAATGAACGTTCTTTAATAATCAGCGGCATCGGCGATATATAAGATGGAGTAATGAATACAATAGCTCTCTCTCCCAAGGAAAATTTTGTTAGGGTGTACGTGAAGCCTAACGATAATTTGTTATTTAATGAGGGTGAACTACTGGAAAAAGAGCGTGTGAGTGAGATATTAATGAAGATGTAATTAATTATTCGCCCTAACAGAGAAGAGTTTAATTAAAGCAAGTTTTTTCTACAATTATCGTTTTTGTTTTGATACTGTCTATGATGTGGCTATATAACATGAATTCTCATTAGGGATCACAATTGAAGCTTTCAGCGGCTTGAAGAGTTTATGATAACATACATTAGCTACTTTATTTTCTTCTCTTTCTCGTTGATGTGCAGATGCTGTAGGAAGCACTGGATAAATGAATGAAAACCCACAAAGACTACCATCAGTATTTTTTAAAGAAAATTGTCTATTGATTCTCTGACACTTATCATTCATGATTTAATAAAAGTGTCCATAATTGCTAAGAGATATCTGTCATTAACATTTCCCCCTGTTCTTCTTTCCATAAAGCTAAACTGAACTAACCAAGAATTATTAAATAAAAGACCCTTTTTTTGCCTTCTAGACAGATGTAATGAACTGGGTTTTTGTTCTCCCATTCTCTCTATGAATCTACAGTGAAATCATCATGTCTGTGTCTTTTAACTTGTTCTTTCCATGAAGCTAAACTGAAATCACTAGTAATAATTAATGAAGTGTCTTTAATTTGTTGTCTTCCTGACAGCCACTGTCATCATTATTAACCCGCTATCCTCTTGTTCTCCTCTCTCTCTCTCTCTCTTGTCAACCTTGCAGATGTTTCCGGGTTGTCCAGCACTGGTCTGGTGGAGACCCTCCAGGGCCACGCCCAGCTTAAGCTGTCCGAGTATGTCACCGCACTGCACCCCCGCGACCCCCTCCGTTTCGCCCACCTCCTCCTCAGCCTGCCGCCGCTTCGCAACATCCGGCCCCGCGTCGTCACCCAGCTCTTCTTCCGGCAGCTTATCGGAGACGCCCTCGAGATGGAGGACATCGTCCAGCAGATGCTGGTCTCCGAGTGACTGAACGAGCGAAGACGACGATGGAGAGGACAAAAAGAACTATATACAAAAATGGACCGTAAGATCTTTTGCAGCAAGGAAAGGAGGCAGAAAGAAAGTATTATATAAGATCTTTTACGGCATGAGTTCGTGAATAATTTGTTATGGCATAGGATATATAGAACGAATGGTTAGATGGATAGAAAGAACGTAAGCCTATATGGACAGGGAGAAGGAAAAGAAGTAGAACTTTGTAAGATCAAGGAAGTACCGTGTATTTGTAATTTTGTTATGGACCCGGTCAGATTGGTTGTTGAAAGGAAAGGATGGATAGATAGATAGAAAATGCAATGTAAGGATTGACAGAAGAATCGATTGAAAGGGGAGGAAACAGAACAGAAGTAATTGTACAAAGTATGTTATGGCATTACAATCTGAATAGTTTGTAATGCCATACAAATTGGGAGATGTATAAACTAAAGAGTAAAGGATGGATGGACAAAAGAAATTATAGAGTCTAGATAGATGAGGCGGAGAAGGAAACGGATAGGCTTGTGAATAATTACAAGAAATTTAAAATTGTGCGTATAGATACATGTACATGTTTGCAGATGTGTTATGTGTCATCAGATTGGAAGTTGTTAAGGGGAGAGTCGTATGTGCGTGTCTGTGTGAATGTGCCACTGTGTTCAAAGGGAAATTTAGTAATTGAAAAGCTTGCCTCTTTTATTAGTATAAGGAAGAAAATTTAAAACAAAGGAGGTTATAAAATTATGAATAAAACTTTCACACATGTATGCCTTTTTAGTTTGAAACATGATGTTGATATTTTTCCCAAGAAAGAAACTCCAAATTACTGGCTCTAACTTATATTTCCTGTTTAACAGGTATTTGTGACAAATAGGGTATGAAATTAGTATGATATTGGTATCAAAAGAGTTCATCTCTTTGTTTGGAATTTTTATAAAAATGCCCCTTTCTGCTCCCCATCACCATGATTTGCCTAGTCACCGGATTGTTTCGGGGAAGTGGCTTTATATAGTCATGTCAATTTATTCCATATTGGGGTAAATAATCATTTGTTTTCTCTGAGAATTATGGCAAAAAAGCAGATTGGTAAAGAAGGGGTTGTCAGAAAAAACAGGTTAAAAATTTAATTTCAGTTCATTTTTGGAGGCTGCTTTTTTAATCCGACCTGCATCAAAATAGCTCTCTGAAGATTTGTCCGCATTATACTTGTTGGCAATTTAGAAAGGACTCCTAGTATTATTGGGGGGGGGGGGTTATTTACTTTAATGTTGGCATTTCTGGAGATAAATCAAATTTTTACTGGTTGTAGGGTGTAGATTGATGTAGACAGAGGAGCTAGATTATTGGGCACAGTGAGAGAGAATGAATAAGAGAGATATGGAGTATATAAGAGAAGGTATGGCTTCTAGTTTACGAATTGGATCGGGTGGTTTAGTGAAGAGAGTCGCATATTCCTATTTTGAAGAAAACAAATTATACTAATTTTGAATAGAAACGCTTCACTATTTCACCCCGGATTTAAATCGTACTACTACATGTATACATGTAATTATATTGTAATCACTTCCACATCTATAGACAAGAGAGATCCCACCAGGAAGCATTGCACCAAAGATATATCACCACGGTAGTTGTGAGAAAAAACATAAAGAGAGAGAGGAAAGGGTGAAAACTAGATATTAATAGTTTTATCTTATTATCAATATCTCTGTAAAAATATTGAGGCAGAAATGAGAGTAAAAAATGGTTGTTCTAGAATTGTTTTTTGATTTTGGTTGTACAGAAGAGGGGTAGGAGGGATACGAGAAATCGCTGATTTGTATGTCGTTAATTCAAGAGGAAGATGAATTACCACCTCACTCTTTAAAGTGACTGGGTCGCCAACCGGTGAGGGCATTGTTTGTTAATGCCTACAGAGCTGCTTTACTTAAAGCAACTGTGTTGTTACATCAAGAGGGCGCTATCAAACAGTTGGCATGGAGGTGCCATGTTGGATGTAATACATTTGACGCTCTGAAGCTTATGTGAATGTGAGTTGCGTGGGTATTTGGCTTATGCTAGAACCCACTGATTACAGAGTCTTGGTGCTGCCAAGAGATCTTGTTTAATAGCGCCCTCATGGTTGTATGACACCCTCCCTTTAAACAGGAGCTACCCAGTCACTTTAAACTCACTCATTTGGAACTATGGTCAGTATTTCTATAACTTTGTTGTAGCTTGTGAACTGTTTTGTCACGTGCCCTCGTCAAATGCATTTTTTTTTTTTTTACTGTCAATTTTATATAGATGCTTATACTTGTCGTCAAAGGTGGTACCTTATTTCATTTCTGGAAAACATGCCACTTTTTATTCTATCAATCTCTATTTTTTTTTTTTTTTTTTTTTTTACAAAGTTTATAACTGTCAGAGGGAGTTATTTATAATCTTTTACATTTCACACTCGGATATCAAACTGTAAAGCAAATTTATTGGTAGAATGAAGTTTTACAAAACTTCTGTTGCATCTTAGGTCAGTTTTATCAATATCAAATATGTCTTATGATATGGCATTTGCATAGGAAATCAATTTGTGTACCTTGTTACAGTTGCATATAATGAAGTTATTTTCAGTCACACACAAAATTGTGACCAAGTGTATGTCTGTAAAAATATGATAAAAGTTTTACAATAAATATTGCAGTTTCCGTACATCTCTTTTTGTTTGGATTCTCCGTCGAAATATCATGCACAAAAAACAAGTTTCTTCTTCACAAAAAAAATGATGATGTCCTTTTCTTTTTCTTGTTTGGGTTTGTCCATCGATTCGCCCGATGGTGATTCAAAATAGCATTTCATGTTTCATAGCCAGTTCAGATTGCTGTAAAGGTCTCGCCCCGATTTCACAAGAGCGGACCGCGTTTAAATATTGTCTTGTCGTGTTTCATGAGCTATATGAAGTGAAAAGATACAAGCTTAATTGTGGAGTTAATTCATCTTTTAAGTTGGTTCCTTTGTTTCAACGCTTCCCTAGATACAATGAGCATGATCAATCATCCTATTTGACTTCTCTACCAGTTAAACTCTGTAACAACGTACGTAATAAAGAAGACTATAGACTGTCTCGGTGCTATATACCAATCAATAATCATTGCTTGGTTCCATTTGCCTGTTCTCAATGCAGTGGACTGTCATATGAAACCCTCTTCTTTGAAATAAATAATTTCCCATCTTGTGCGTGAACTTGTAGCCTAAAGAGAGCAGGCAATCTGTGTGGAAAAGATCTAAAGGTAATAATAATTATGAGAAAACGTCAAGTCTGGGAGGAAGGCGTTGTGATATAAAAATTCTGCTGTTTTATAAATATTCCTTTACATTTACAAGAGGTGAAGATAAATGGATCTGTACATTTTCATAATTTTTTTTTGTCTTCTTGCTCCTTTTTTTTTGTTTTCTTCTCTCTAAAAACGTTCACAGAGTGATGTTTTGTATATAATGAAGATACATTGAATGTATTATATCAAAGGAAGAGAAAAATGGCTACCTTGTTTGTTTCTGACTGAATGTGCTGCACATTGTATGTTAATTTATTTGAAGAAAAAAAAAACATTCGCACCTCTTGTTCATTCATGTGCACCTTCCATCGCTGATTGGAGCAATTCTCCCATCCACTATTTAAAATTAAGCAACAAAACTCGGTATTATAAAGTGGTGTAAGAGATATTCAATCTACATCGTACATTAATATTTGCATAACATAAATTATTAACACCTTTGTGCTATTTATTTACCCATGCAGACAAATTCTGACATTATAATTTTGGAGCTCAGCGACATTGATTTGAACAAACAAAACAATATCAATTGTTTAGACTACAATATGCTGAAACGTGCAAGCAGCCGAATATATATCTCTCTTTCTTTGGTGTGTACTATATATCTTTAAAAGAGTTTAAACGAAACGGAAAGAAAGAGAGTTTTGGAATCACAAGTTAGCTTCAAGCATTCCCCCCCCCCCCCCCCCCCATGCTGTATTTGATACTGAAATATCTGGGTCCGAGACTGAAATACGCTGAAATGTAGACTTAGTTTGTGTAGAGGAAATAAGTATTAAACAAATTGGTTAAATCAATTAGCTATGATTAAAATGATTTGATAATATCTCAGAAATAGTTATTGTATATTAGCTCATTGATTAAATGTAAGATAAAAAAAGGAAGTCATTTTGTGTACAGGTGCATGAAGCTAAAAAGCTGAAGATAAAAATAATGAAATGTTTAACTCGCGTAGATGAGGCTCTTAAACAAACAAAAATGAAATATTTTGACCCAACAAAGGCCACATTTAATTAACTCGCTGTGGGAAAATTTGTTTTTGTTTAAAGGGACTATGTCTTCATTGCGAGGGGGCGCTTTCCAAAACAACTCAATGGGTGGTGCCATGTTCTCTGTTAACAGAAGGGTGCAAGCGTGATCGCATCATGCACTCATAATTTTGTTAGACTGCAGTATAACATGCGCAGAGTCAGTAAATGTTAGGGAACGAACCAGCACATTTGTTTTTATTTTATGAAAAGCGCCCTCTCACACAGCAATGGAGTCATTCAAATATGTTATTATTTTGGTTTAAATCAGCTTCTGAGACTATAGAGGCAGTCCACTAGTCTACTGGTCAAGTTTTAATCATTGGATTTTTTTTTTTTTTTTCTTTTTTTTTGTTGTCTTTATCGCCCAATGCACTTGTATTTTCCCAGGAAGGTTATTACAATTTTGTTTTTAATAGAATTTGAAACAAAATACTTGAAAAAAACATCTAATTATCACCTTGGATTTTTGCTGTATTTTCTGTTTTCATTATCCTTTCACTAACATCATATGTTTGTTAACACTTACAAATCATAATCTCAACATTATATCACTCTCAAAATTCCTTCATGTTTTTGTTGTTGTTGCAATTGTTTTGTAATGATTTAAATCAATATGTTCATAGTTTGGATTGAAACACAGCAAACCGTAGACTCATTTGAAAACAAGCGCACTAATAGTTATGCTTCATTTATACGAAAAGGGACAATGAATTTTGTCAACATTTTCTTTGGTTATTATTTCATTTTGAAATACTGGTCACTTGTACATGTCGCAGAAAGTGTTGTTTGTGTGTGGCGCTTCAAAGTGTATTGTTATGTTAAACACATAATCATCCTTATGCCTGCTATTCTGTGGTGTATTTGTATGATTAAAATACATTTTTATTTAACTTATAAAACCTGTATATGTCGATATTGGTAAGGTGCAATTTCGGGGAATAAGACTTTACTAATATATATATATTTTTTCCAATTTCTTTCTCATGTTTTTTTTTCTTTTTTTTTCGTAATGGCATTTTACTTTAATATAAGTGTTTGTTAAAAGTGAGTCCAAAGGTTGTTATTATATGTGCAGTGCACAATCAATGTTTCTTGTCTAAAATACCTGTATGAATAATAAAAAAGAAGTATTGTTTCTTTTTTAAACTGTGAAATCTACTTTTGTTTTTTTGATTGAAGCATGAAAATATTTTGCACATTAATGAAAATGTTTGCGTTTTTGTTGAGATGTTTCATACTTAGTTTGTTTCTGTTTTATGTATGATCGAAAGAACATTAAACTAAATATACAGCAAACAGAGAATAATGTTGTTGCTTGTTTTATTCTTCCCAGTCGACATCATTTTATGTTTGTGTGTGTGTGTGTGTGTGTGTGCATATGTATTTAGTTCTGTGTATTTGTGAATGTCTGTGTTTGTGAATGTGTGTGTCTGTATGTGCATATGGTTGAGTGAGTTGGTGTGTGTGTGTGTTTGTGTGTGTGTGTGTGTGTGTGCATATGTATTTAGGTCTGTGTGTTTGTGAATGTGTGTGCATATGGTTGAGTGAGTTGGTGTGTGTGTGTTCGTGCATATGTATTTATGTCTGTGTTTGTAAATGTGTGTGCATATGGTTGTGTGAGTTGGTGTGTGTGTGTGTGTGCATGCGTATGTATGTGTGTCTGTGTGTATGTGAATGTGTGAGTTGGTGTGTGTGTGTGATGTATGTGTGCGTAGATATTTATGTCTGGGTGTACGTGCGTGTGGGTGTATGGTTGTATGAGTTGGTGTCTGTGTGTGTATTATGTTTGTGTATGTGTGGGTTCTATTATGTTCCTGTGTGTATGTGTCTATGTGCTGTATATGTGTATACGTGTGTGAATATGTGTCTATGTTTCTGATAGCTACATTATTGATGAATCTGATTTGATTCAATCAACTTTGCTTTTAAATTTAATTAATGTAGTGTTTTACAAAATAATACAAGTAAGATTACTAGTATACACAAACCTTCGCCACAATGGATAATATGTTATAAAATTGCTCTATTGAATTTGACCTTGGTTTAAAAATGTTACACAGTACTGACGGTGATATCCCCATGTCAAAATGGGTTAAATATACAGTAGGATCGCGGTTAGCTAAATATAACTTTTCAATGTTATGTAGGCGTCTATGGATATTTTCATAAGAGGTCATAAGTTTAAACTAATCATATAGTACATACAACTATTTATAGTGGCGATGCAATGCAGGGAGGCCTGTCCAACCAACCCCCCCCCCCCCCCCCCCCCCCCCACCCACCCCCGCGGTAGGATGAAGTAAATAATAAATAGAAAGTAGCCAATTTTGACTTTGTACTCCATTTCCAAGATGTGAAATTGTGCACATCTGGACTGGAGTCATCTGGAAATGGAATACGATGTAAAATTGTTATCTTTCTTTCTTTATCATGTTATTCTTCCCAAAATCATGCAATTATGTGCTCTTGATAAAGTTTAGCCTATAAATAGTTTTTCTTCACAACGTTGATTTGGAGGAAAAACAAGAGAAGATAAACGCCACCCAGAGGTGGTGTCGAGATAATTGGCCATGAATCCTGGACAAAGAGATATCACAAGTTCACATTATATAAAAAAACACTTCGAAGAAGAACTTGAAGACAAAAAATGAATTAGAGCACGTGGTCAGTCTCTCTTAATAGTAATACAGTGGCGCAGCTAGAAGTTAATTAATGAGGGGGGGGTAATGACGGGGTCAAAAGGAGGAGGGGGGTAAAATATGATGCAGGGGGTAACAGGTGCCCCCAACACAACAAAAAAACAACAACATCAAACAAACAAATAAACAAACAAATCTGTCACGTATTATGTATTTACCGTCAACCGTGAGGGCAGAGTGGACGCGACTAGGTCAGGATGGGTTCCCAAAAGAGGGGGGGGGCATTTGTGCTCCCTCTACCGACCCCCTCGTCCATTTCAGCTACGCCTTAATTATATCTTGAACGGGAGCAGTAGTCGTAGTAAAATGGGGTAAGTTAAATTAGACTGAAGAGGGGGGTACTAGACGGCGTTCGGGATGGCCTTGGGCTGCGGGCTTGCGGCATCGACGAGGGACCGTGAGGATTACACTATTTGAGGGGGAAAGTCATTTTTAATCAAGGGTGAGGCGCGTCACGCTTGCAAACCGTTACCGCGCCCGACATTGAACTCTCCGTGGCCCCCCATCACTTCATCTATTTACATCGGCGTCTGGGGGACCAAGACTACCTCTTCTTCTTCTGTCTGGGCAGTTGTTATTGTTGTTGTTCATTCATATTCATTATACAGTCATATACCATGGGTAGTGCATATACCTATATATACCTGTGTATACTATTTACGGTATTATAGTTTAAAAACCTTTTTTGCACGTCGGTTTTTTCTCTCTCTCAGAACAATTTGATTTGTTTTACTTTCTTTGGACCCTCACTCCGCCTCTGAACTCTTAACGTCTAATAGCCAAGACTGGGTTTTCCCTCAACAAATATGTATCAACATGAAACTATCTGTGCCCCCCCCCCCCCCCCCCCCCCTCCTCATCTCTCTCCATTGACGTTTGTTGTCAAGACTAGCTATACTGTCTTGGTTTTAATGTTATTTTGTATCGTTTTATTCTTTAATTAATTGATTGATTGATTGATTGATTCATTCATTCATTCATTCATTCATTCATTCATTCATTCATTCATTCATTCATTCATTCATTCATTCATTCATTCATTCATTCATTCACCTGTATATGAAAGTTTTGCAATAGTCAATATAAAAGGGGACATTAATTTTGTTCTTCCTTGTGCCCATTCATATCTTATGTTTTGTTCTTTTAATGATTGCTCAAATCGATTGTTATTGACATTGAACTTTCTATGGCCCCTCACTTTACCTAGCTCTCTCGGCGTCAGGTATGCAAGACTAGCTCTGCTGTCTTTGTAGTATTGAGGTGTAATTTTGTTTTTATTCGTTCGTTCGTTCGTTCGTTCGTTTGTTCATCTTTCATTAATTAATTCATTAATTCATTCATTCATTCATTCCTTCATTCATTCATTCATTCATTCATTCATTCATTCATTCATTCATTCATTCATTCATTCATTCATTCATTCATTCATTCATTCATTCATTCATTCACTAACTTATCATTCATTCATTTACTAACTAGTATCATACATTCATTCACTAGTTTATCATACATGAATACTAATTTAGGCTATCGTTGATGTCCAATAATTGTGAAAATGTGTATAATGGTGTGGCTTTTTATTCTCAAACGATCGATTTTCATCGACATTGAACTTTGTATGGCCCCGCCCCTCACCTCTCCCTATGCGACTGGGGCAAAATATGAACAAATTGGGAATTATGAATCATCTTTATATAAATAAATTATATTCGGCTTATTGTGAATTATGACAAAGTAATCAGGAACTAGGTCTACATGTATACTAGAAATTAAATTATTATAAACATTTGTTATGCTCATGACAAAAAAACCCGAAATGTGATATTTATCTGAATGAATTGATAACGAAGCCCTATTTTTGGACGTCAGTAAATAATTAGCCTATGTTCGTTTAATTTTATAATATTTTCTTTTAATAAAAGAAAATATTATAAAATTAAACGAACATATTTACTGACGTCCGAAAATATGGCTTCGTTATCATGGTTATCATTATTTGCCTACATTATTGTGCAACCTTGATTCATGATTTCATGACGATGTCAATATGCTACGCCTTATTAATAATTAGTATGATGAAAGAAGCCATTTTATATACGTGCAACTTCATTCGAAAATACATATATTTTGTTAATATCATGATTATTCCTTTCATTACACTTATTTGTCAACGTGAGTATAAAAAGTAATCAACATCGTATATGGCCTTATTATAAATAAGCCACACACCTGACCTTGATATTAATAACTAGAATGTTATCAACATCATGAACCCTCATTATTTGGAACCATCCAGAGTATAATTCATAATAGTACTTGATAACGAAGACCTAATCATAACGACTTCAATCTGTATAATTACTTTCATTTTGGTTATTAAAGGGAACTAGTGTAAACTTTGCTGACATGTTCCAAAAGTGATGAATGTGCGTAATGTCACGATGAATACGTGAAAATTTAACGTTAAAGGAATAGTTGAGTATTGGTCAAACTTAAAGGGGTAGTTTAGTTTTGGTAAGGCTGAACTTAAGTAGCTAAAACCTGCACAGTAACATTATAAACTAATAGTTATTACTCCACCATGCTCGAAAGGTATACAAAATTACAAACGACTAAGTAAAAAGCCTGTTATCATTAAAAAAGAGCCATTCAAACACAAGAGGGCGCTTTTTTAAAAGGCATTGGTTTCAACCATTTTTCATACAAAATTATGCATGTGCTGTTTTATTGATATAATGATTAAATAGCGAGATCATCAACAACTATTTAAAAAAACGCTTTTGAAAATTTTTGAAAAAGTGCAAGCATTTTTTTATTTTTTTCTAAAAATCATCTAATTATTTGGGCCCCAAATAATTATAAGATCAGATATATTTATTGATATTTCAGCCGTTTCTGGGTCGATTTTGACCAAATAAAGTTTATTCTGCCATTAAAATGGCATGTTCTCTCAAATTCGACATTCAGTTTTTCATTACCTCACAAAAAAATTGTGATGTGCAGCGCCCTCTCTACCAAAACTAAACTACCCCTTTAACTTTAGTACCGGTAACCTAAACCTGCATCAGTACGGTACAGAGTAACTTCACCATGCTCGAAAAGTATACACAATTGCAAACGACTAAGTAAAACCCCTGTTATCATTCAAAAAGAGCCGTTACAACTCACGAGGGCGCTATTTAGAAAAAATTGTGTATTTAATGTTTGTTAAAATAATGATTCAATAGAGATATCATCAACGACTTTTTACAAACCTATTCTGATTTTTTTCAAAGTAGTCTTCGAGCATTTTTTTTAATTGTTCTAAAAAGTCTAAATATCGCCCGGTGATTGCCGGTGAAGAACATTTTGAATACAAATATATTTATGGATATTTCAGCCGTTTCTGAACAATGCAATTAATTACCACCACTTACGGAACCAGTATTATTTCATGGTTCCGTACGCGCCAATTCTATTCACGGATACGTTTGGAGACAATAGCATCCCGGACGATTCGTTCGTTTTCGACAAACATGCAGACCCATGAACGCATGCTTTAGAATGGTGATGCGTTTTCCAATATTTTTTTCTGGAAACATATTTTTTCTGAACTTGTTGATAGAGTGGACTATACTAAAGATGTTACCTTTCATTTATAAGAATATTATTTTTGGGTGGTGGTACCCTTTAAGGGTAGATAGATAACGAGTCAACACAAAGCCATAGTTAGCGACTCCATTCTTTCACCCTGTTACATAATATTCATCAGCATTTCGTTAATTACAGTAACGTCCTAATGATGTTTCAAAAACTGCACCATTAACTTCTTAATATATTATACGGGTTTTCCGAAATAATTGATATTTCAAACTTCGAGCATAATTATTGCAAGATTATTCCGAATGATGTGTGATAGTTTTATTCCAAACAAATATTATTTACCTAATAAACAAAACAAAAATAATGTTTGAAATTTTGATCAGATTTGATCACCTATTTCTTCCCCATTGATTTTGACTACAATCGAAATAACGTTCCGGAACGTTTTACAATTCAATATAGATATGTCCATGATAAGAGAGACAGTTTAAAAACCAAAACCCATTTCATTTTTCTGATACAAAAAGAGAAATGTGGAAGCGTCAAGTGATTTGGTTGTATTTCACAAACTTAATGTGTCCCTTTAACTATAAGTTCAACCTGGTTTCAAAATATTGTGAGTATATATTTCCTTTTCAAAATGTCATCTTATTTCAGCTTCATGATTTTTGTTTAATAAGTTCCCTTTTTGTTTTCTTTCTTTTTTGTTGTTGCTCTGAATATGAATTTGAGCTGCGCGTTAAAATCTCGGGGTCGGGTCAATATTAATATTATCGTCATCATCATCAGCATTTTCAAAACTATGATTACGAAACTTTGTTTAAACAAAAACAAATCCATTCTGTTCTTTCTTATTTGGCCCATTTACGTCTGAACTCTGATCACGCGCTCACGTCTCGTTCAAGGCTAATACTGTCACATGACCGCCCTTGACTTTCGAATAGCTTGGGCAGGGCATAGCTACGGAAGGGGGTAGACGCGGGGGTTACATTTCACGTGAAAAATGGGGGGGGGGGGGGCGATGTGAGTCAGCATTGTGAGGACTACAAGTACAAGGCTGGTGGAAGGAGGTTATGGGGGGGGGAGGGGGGGGGTGGGGTAGGCTTCAGCCACACAATTGTTGTTAATATATGTATTTATTTTGAATATAGAGTTAAAAGCCTTGCTCCGCGTCGGTGTAGTGGAATAATTATAAAACAAAACGTCAAAAGACACCGTGAGAAAACATAGTCGTATCCGTTTATTCAGACATAAAACCAAATTATACATGTTATTCATTATAATGATGGAATAGTTGTACGCAAACATAAGGGGGAAATCCTTTGTAAAATAAAGAAATGCATTATAGAGTGTGCTGCCCCCCAAATTATTCACGTGCCCCTTTTATTGATTAGCTATTCCGCGTGAACGTACTTTTTTTTATTTGGCTTTCACAAAATTATGTCTGACTTGCAAGAAATCGCAACAAAAGGGCGTCGTCCGCTTTCTTCTGACAAGAACCAACAAAATGCACCGGCAATTAGGAGAGGGAACAAAAGGACAACAATGTTTTCTGCTGGCAACATTTTGGCGTCACCATGCAGACCCCCCCCCGCCCCCCCCCCCCCCCCCCTTATGCCAGAGCGATCCGCAAGTCCATGGGCGTATGCAGCAGATTTGTGTTACTTTAGGGGGCTGTGGCCTCTTGCCCATATAATCATATTTCACGTACAGTATATACGGTACGGTTCCCCCAAATATTATTACGACTGTTCCCGTAAATGTGATGATTTTACATTAAAAAAGTCATCCTGAAATGAGGATAATATTGACTGTAAATAAGACAATTTTGTCCGAACATGAAAATGTTCTTATCAATACATTGGTAATTTCAAAACTTCCCCAGAGAGGGGGGAGGAGGGGGCGCAGCCCCTTGCTCCCACCCCTCCATCCAGGCTCACAGCAGCCTTGCACGTATGCCGCATGTAATCTAAACACTGAACACACAAGTACAAAGCATCGGGTATGTGAGAAAAATAAACATACGTAGCACAACAATCACAACAATGCGCTATTATAATATACTTTCGACGAAAGACACCCAAAAAGGTCGCCCTTTGGTTCGGACACTCACACACACACACACACACACACACACACACAAAAAAAGGTCTTCACGGGGTCACGCTAATTTGAGCAGACGTTTTTGATGAGGGTATCTCCCACCATTAGTGACACCGTGCAGTGGTGCTAGTGATAGTACTTGCGTTCAAGCGGCTAACCCAGTGGCGTCTTAGGCATACACATTTTTGTTTTCGGGGGGAGGGAGGGGGCTTGCTAGGGAGTTGAAAATAAATTAAATTAAATTAAATTAAATTAAATTAAATAAAATGAAATGAAATGGAATGGAATGAAATGAAATGTAACGAAATGAAATGAAATGAAATGAAATGAAATGAAAATGGAATGGAATGGAATGGAATGGAATGGAATGAAATGAAATTAAATGAAATGAAATGAAATGTAACGAAATTAAATGGAATGAAATGAAATGAAATGAAATGAAATGTAACGAAATTAAATGAAATGGAATGAAAGGAAATGAAATGAAATGAAATGAAATGAAATGAAATGAAATGTAATGAAATTAAATGAAATGAAATGAAATGAAACGTAATGGAATGAAATGAAATGAAATGAAATGAAATGAAATGAAATGGAAGGAAATTAAATGAAATGAAATGAAATGAAATGAAACGTAACGAAATGAAATGGAATGAAATGAAATGTTATGAAATTAAATGAAATTAAATTAAACAAAAAATATTAACCAAACAACAACATCGTTAACAAAAGTAGTCAAAAGTAATAGAACATTATAGTTGAAAAAAAAAGAACCAGCAATATCAGAGCAGGCTAGTGGAGGCCAGTCCTTTCACAAAATTATTTACGCAATCATCCAGATATATGTATATCATTACATTTTGGAATACAAACAGTTAACTTACACAACTTCTATCAATCGATGATGGACATCTGTGTTTTTTTGTTCACCCTGACACTGTCAAGGGGTGGTTTCGTACACTATACACCACTAATTGTTGAGCTGTTTGAAATTCCCCATGCACTTTGAGGTAAATTCGAACCCCTCCACCCCCTTATCCGGTTAACAGTTTAACCCCTCCACCCTCTACCTTCACTCAGAGGTACATTGGAGCCCCCTCCACCCCTACACCGAGGTAAATTTGAACCCCCACCACCATTCCGAGTTACATTCGAACCCCCACCCCCACCCCCAGATACATTCGAACCCCCTACAACCCAACCACTCCGAGGTATATTCGAGCCCCCACCCCCACTCCAAGATACATTCAATCCCTATCCAAACCTACCACTCCAAGATACATTCGAGCCCCCACCCCTACTCCAAGATACATTCAATCCCCCACCCCCACCTCAATACATTCGAACGCCCTCCAACCCTTCCACTTCAATGTACATTCGAGTCCCCCACCCCCCACACCAATATACATTCGAGTCCCCCACCCCCATTCCAAGATACATTCGAACCCCCCTCTAACCCAACAACTCCGAGGTATATTCGAGCCCCCACTCCCACTCCAAGATACATTCGAGCCCCCACCCCCACCTCAAGATACATTCGAACCCCCTCCAACCCTACCACTCCAAGATACATATGAGCCCCCACCCCTACTCCAAGATACATTCAATCCTCCACCCCACCTCAAGATACATTCGAGCCCCCACCCCTACTCCAAGATACATTCAATCCTCCACCCCCACCTCAAGATACATTCGAACGCCCTCCAACCCTTCCACTTCAATGTACATTCGAGTCCCCCCACCCCCCACACCAATATGCATTCGAGTCCCCCACCCCCATTCCAAGATACATTCGAACCCCCCTCTAACCCAACAACTCCGAGGTATATTCGAGCCCCCACTCCCACTCCAAGATACATTCGAGCCCCCACCCCCACCTCAAGATACATTCGAACCCCCTTCAACCCTACCACTCCAAGATACATATGAGCCCCCACCCCCACTCCAAGATACATTAAATCCTCCACCCCCACCTCAATACATTCGAACGCCCTCCAACCCTTCCACTTCAATGTACATTCGAGTCCCCCACCCCCACACCAATATACATTCGAGTCCCCCACCCCCATTCCAAGATACATTCGAGCCCCCACCCCTACTCCAAGATACATTCAATCCTCCACCCCCACCTCAAGATACATTCGAACGCCCTCCAACCCTTCGACTTCAATGTACATTCGAGTCCCCCACCCCACAACAATATACATTCGAGTGAACGAGTCCCCCACCCCCACTCCAAGATACATTCAATCCCCATCCAAACCTACCACTCCAAGATACATTCGTACCCCACCCCCACTCCAAGATACATTCGAACCCCCTCCAAGATACATTCGTACCCCCACCCCAACTCCAAGATACATTCGAACCCCCTCCAAGATACATTCGTACCCCCACCCCAACTCCAAGATACATTCGAACCCCCTCCAAGATACATTCGTACCCCCACCCCAACTCCAAGATACATTCGAACCCCCTCCAAGATACATTCGTACCCCCACCCCAACTCCAAGATACATTCGAACCCCCTCCAAACCTACCACTCCAAGATACATTCGTACCCCACCCCAACTCCAAGATACATTCGAACCCCCTCCAAACCTACCACTCCAAGATACATTCGTACCCCACCCCAACTCCAAGATACATTCGAACCCCCTCCAAACCTACCACTCCAAGATACATTCGTACCCCCACCCCAACTCCAAGATACATTCGAACCCCCTCCAAACCTACCACTCCAAGATACATTCGTACCCCCACCCCAACTCCAAGATACATTCGAACCCCCTCCAAACCTACTACTCCAAGATACATTCGTACCCCACCCCAACTCCAAGATACATTCGAACCCCCTCCAAACCTACCACTCCAAGATACATTCGTATCCCCACCCCACTCCAAGCTACATTCGAACCCCTCCAAACCCCGCACTTCGAGATACATTCGAACCCCCACCCCCACGCCAAGATACATTCAATCCCCATCCAAACCTACCACCCCAAGATACAGTCGTACCCCCACCCCCGCTCCAAGATACATTCGAACCCCCACCCACACTCCCAGGTACATTCGAATGTGAGACGGGTGCAAGGAAGCTCACGTCGACCTTTAATACAGGCTATGATTATGAAACCTTCCATCAAGGGCATTCTCACCCAAGCGTGCCCACTACTTGGCATGCACGCCTAAAATAACCAATACAAATTGCATACAAATTGATACAAAGTATCGGGGTTTTTTGGTTATGCGTGCCAATGCGAGCGTATGGCAAGCCGTTTTAACATTTATTCCTATTTTCTTGATATCAAGAATTGCCATTTGTTAACAACAGGAAATCAGAATTGATTGAATTCTTGATATCAAGATATCTAATTCTTGATATCAAGAATTCATTTCTTGAAATCAAGAAATCGAATTCTTGATAATTTATCAAGAAATTAATTCTCGATATCAAAAAATGAATTTTTGATATCAAGAAATTAATTCTTGATATCAAGAAATCGAATTCTTGATAATGTTATCAAGAATTGAATTCTTGATATCAAGAATTACCATTGGTTAACAACAGAAAATTATTTCTTGATATCAAGAATTGATTTCTTGATATCAAGAAATGAATTCTTGATATCAAGAAATGATTTTCTGTTGTAAAGCAATAGTAATTCTTGATATCAAGAATGTAATTCTTGATATCAAGAAATGGGAATAAATGTAAAAACGGCTTGCCATACTGTAGAGAATGCCACATCGAGTATTATGATTGTGATGTAATTTATCATTTCAGGTTGCTAAGGTCGACCGTGTGATTGCATAAGTCTTGTACAACACGTCCATGTATATTGTACATTATTGCATTCTATGTTGTGCATGCTTAGTGCATGTAATTTAAAGAATAACTAAGTTAATCATATTTTATTGAAACACTGAAGAAGTGTCGGAAATAATATCGCTAGTGATATTTGTTTGTCTCGCAATGTATGGTCAACAAGGGATCTAAAAGATCACGACGTTTCGTGCGCCGCTGCAACACTTCGTCAGGTGATACAATCTACTGTAAGCAAGCGTGTTACTGACGAAGTAGTCAGCACTTTTGTTACCAACAATTTGAATACAAAGCGCGAGGAACGTGTTCAACTCTAAACATGAAATGAAGGCGTGTCAACGCATGCATGAATAATAGAATCAAAATTTGAAGTTTCATAAATTAATAGGGTAAAGATGAATAAATGTAACTATTGGGTACAGTAAGGTTCATAATTGCAAGTTGTATGTGAGGGATGATCTGCATGTGTGATAAAATTATTAAAATACACAGTTGTGAAATTGCCTGAAAATATATTTGTAAAACAATTCGCATATTATTTTGTAAATTTAATAAATTACGTCACAAGGATTCATCCAAATAAAATACATGTGTGTAACCTCATGTTTAAAAGCAGCTTGGTAAGCACACTTTACTGGGTCAATCTTTGTTAAATTATAACTGCCACATAAACATGATAAAGGTGATTAGAAATTAATCTATAATCTCATATGGGGCTTGTTCGAAAGTGTAGCATCCATTTCAAGGATCTCTTGAAGTAACCTCGATCTGCACAAATTGGCCTGCAGAGCCCTACAGCAAAATAACTATCCACTGGATAGCCATAATCGTGTACAACGTCAGTGCAATGATTCATTGAAATCATTTACATTTTTGCTCATTAATCGGCCATATAACATTCATTTAACGTGAAATTTTCATACAATAACTCAGAGGACTATCAAATCCCGAAACTACACACTTTGCCATCCATTCAGCATTTTCGGCACATGCCAACAATGTTATTAGATCCCTTCAACATAAAACACAATTTATAATACATGTATTACATATTTAGTAATCATTTACTATATACTCAGTCTACTGAATAACTTCTTAATGTGCATTAAATCAATAATAATAACAGTATTTCATGATGCAATTATTAAAATCCGAAATTTATAGTTAATTTTTACATTTCATGTAAGAAATAAAAACTTGTCTGAAGTCAATATAATCTGTCTACTTATAAAATTAGTTTTGAACAACAACAATTGTATAAATGTGGAGTGAAATAATGATCTGCCGGGTCAGTAATGATTAAAAAACAATTTTAAAAAAAATATCCGAGGTATATGTGAACCCCTCCACCCATACCACTCCGAGGTACATTAGAACCCCTCTATCCTCCACTCCGAAGAACATTCTAACCCCCTCCACCCTCAAATCAAAGGTACATTCTAACCCCCTCCACCCTAAAATCAAAGGTACATTCTAACCCCCTCCACCCCCAAATCAAAGGTACATTCCAACCCCCTCCACCCTCAAATCAAAGGTACATTCTAACCCCCTCCACCCTCAAATCAAAGGTACATTCCAACCCCCTCCACCCTCAAATCAAAGGTACATTCCAACCCCCTGCTCCGAGGTACATTCGAACCCCCCCCCCCTACCCCACCCCCCCCCCCAAACCCCACTTCGAGGTACATTCGAACCCCCTCCACTCATTACTCCGAGGTACATTCGAACCCCATCCACCCCACCCCAACTCCGAGGTTCATCCGAACCCCCATCCACCCCTACGACTCCGAGATACATTTGAACTCCACCCTCCACTCCGTACCTCTTTCACCCCACTCCGAGGGCTCTGAGGTACGTTCGAACCGTCCCACTCCTTACTCCGAGTTATACATCAAACCCATCCACCCCCATGATCCGAGGTACATTCGACCCCCACTCCCTTCTTCAAGTTACATTCGACCCCCCCCCCCCCCACCCCACCACCACTCCGAGGTACATCCGAACCCCCTTCACCCCACCCCCACCTCCCGTCCCTCCCTCCCTTACCATCTAGACGGCACCTGTCTGAGGTCTGTTCCTATAATGTTGTCGCAACCTTCAGAAAATGACCTTCGCAGAATAAACGAAGTAACAAGCTTCATTGATTGTATTATTATATATACACGCTAGCATGAGACTGAGCAACAGCAACAAAATAATGATTATATATATTTTTTTTCTTTCTTGAACTTTAACACATACGGGGAGAAGGCCACACGCCAGCCCGCCCGGAAGCCACGCCGATATGAATATAAAGAACGAGAATAATTATAATTATGCTTTCGCATTCGTGGTTTCTCTTTTAATTTCATCATATTATTTTATTGTCTATTCTGTGTATTGCCTTTCCTTGTTTGTGACATAAATTGATAAACTCAACTGAACTTGTGAAATATTATTTTATTATGATTGTTTATTGTTATGATGTGTCAATATTGCTCATGAATCGAATTTGATGTATCATTATTACTTCTCTTTGGTTTGTTTGTTATTGTCTATTCGTTTACTACGGCGGTATGAATATGCTGAGCTGAACTTTCATTATTGTTGTTGTATTTTCTGCAAGTTGATCTTGCTTTGTTGTGTTGCGGGTAAACGAAAGAACAATATTGGGAACTAAAAATGAACTGAAATGAACCGAACTGAACATGGCATACATGCAGCCGTCTCACAAAAGGTCACTTCAAGTATGGTAGCGTTAAAAAGTTGTTTCTCTCCAAAACAAAAGCCATAGGAGCGCGAACAAAAGCGAGAGGAACTACCCGGGACATTATACAGCGCGCACAAATATTTATACAGCGCTTTCCGCTTTATTGGAAGGACATAAAAGCCATGACCTTGACCAGCCATGGCACTGTACAATGAACGCAGGATACAGACAGCGTTTTTAAATTAATATCGTACCCTTTAACAAAAATTTAAAATGACGATTTTAAAGGAACATTCTAGTTTTGATAACAAAGGTTAAAGAGTCGGTTTTAAATACAGGGTGCCTTTTTAAAAATAAAATGTTGTCGTGAACAGCCGTGACTGGATAATGAACGTATGCAACAGACATAGTTTTTAAAGGAACATTGTTGAGTTTTTTAAATACATTTGTTCAAGAAATTGTTTTCGATTTTGAAAGGGCATTTTGAAAGGAAAAGAAAAGTACAGGTCGAATGTAATGTTAGTGGCTAAAAAGTATACGTAATCATATGATACTAAAAGTAAATCTTTAAGTTAAAATTTGATATATAATGTAGTAGCCGTTAGCACAAGATGGCGCTATTCAGACACATGAATATTTAAATTTCAAACCTTTTCTCCTCAAACATTCTTGATTCAGATTCTAATCACAAATGGACTGTATTTATTTCAAACATTGAACAACTTTTAAAAAAATAGACATTCTAAAAGTCAAAACCACCCTTTAATAAAAAAAAATTAAAAAACGGTCGTCAAAATAAGCTGTACATAGTGCTCTTCCAAGGCGGTGTCGCGTAAATTTGCAAAACAAAAAGATACTTTAGTATGTCATCCCACAACAGCGGGGTTATAATTTAGACAAAGATTTATTAATATTGGCACCAGCGGGGTTATAAACAATGAATAATTTCGTCAGTGAATAGGCATTATCAAATACATATTTGCATCGCACAAATTCTTACAAAGATGAATATTAATTTGTACGATTAATATTTTAGTCAGTGGGTTATCATTATCAATCGTTTTGGCATCATATTTAATGAACTACGGTTATCTTTAAAGGGACTTAGTATTATACCATTGTCCAAATCCAATTGGAATTCTAGCGGTTCCCTCATACCTTGTTGTATTCGTATTAACAATACATAGTCTGTGGGCCAGAGGGGCCTACCGGTGACCCCCCCTATGATCCTCCGACTTGGGTGTCATTTTGTCCATTGATATGTCCAATGTTAGAAACAAAATGTTAACAAGAAAAAAACTCATTTATACTATGTTTTTTTACTACTTTTGTTGAGGTATGTAAAAATAGCACTTTTTCATGTTTTGCTTAATTTCTTAGGGTGGGTGAAAATTGAGATTGCATTAAATGCTCTCATTTCATAATGGCTAGGTCTTTATCCACCAAACCTTGCTGATACCCATGTCCATATCAGCATATAGTACAGACAAATTTTCGTTGTCATAGTTGATTGGCTTCATATAATTATGACGTCATCAAATTTGCATATGAATAATCACGGGAATTTCCGTGAACAAAACATTTAAAAAAACAATGTTCATTAATATAGTTTGTTTTTTTCACCATGAAAATGATGGCAGTAAGCTAAAACTTATGGTTTCTACAAGTGAAAGTGTATTTAAATCAGAAACGTGATTATTCTTTGAATAAAATCTACAAAAGGGACATTTTTGATTACGTAATCACCATGCGTCATATGCAATTTTGAGGCAAATACTGGCCATGTTATCTAGGTCACATATTGTTTCCTCTTTAATTTCTTTATTTGAGGGCCAATCACTCTCATATTTGGGACATATGTAAAGCTAGGGGGTTCTTCAGTTTACAATAAGTAGAATTTCAAAAGGTCATCATATGAGGGCGCTATTCAAAAAAATTGGTTAAAAACATTAAAAATCCTATAAATTCCGACAATGAAGAGTTTTTTCTCTAACTGTCTGATTTGTATAGAAAACTTGATATTTTGTTGCATTACTATGCAAACTTACATTTCATTGAATGAATTAAAGACGTTTATGTTGATTCTTATACTGTTTAGGGTCTGAATTAGGCCTAGCTCCATCTGATCTGCGCAACATAAAAATGTTTTTAAATAATTTATCAAATTGTTACCCTATAGTCTAGTCCTGAGCGAGATTTTCTGATGGCCTATTTATAAAAAGATATGAAGTAAAAACAAATGATTTGGGGAAAAAACTTATTTACCAGTATGTGTATTCTTCTTCTGTTTAGCGTCACATTTCTTTCAGATTAGAGAAAAATGAATATGTCCTGTTGACAGTTTTTTTTTTTTTAATATCCCACCTCCCCCCCCCCCCCCCCCCCCAAAAAAAAAAAAAAAAAAATTCAACAATTTCATCTGATAACTAAATCAATTCAGGACTACCATGGTGACATAAAGTGACGAATTAAGTTTTAACAAAATAAAGCTAACGTCCAGATTGCAATATGTTTAGTTCACGAAAGGCTGTTTATAATTAAGAAGCACATGCATATGAACGTCTTTGTGTGTGTATTATTAAACTGTCAACGCATTTTGCAACATTTTTGCTCTGATCTTTTACAAAACGAAACGTACTACGTCACAATATTCATAATATCAATACACGGGATACTAATAACATTCCATTAGTCATAGACACCTCAGGAATGATCTGTTAGAATGACATCAAATTATCATAAAGAATCATGGAGACATTATAAGCATCTACCTTTTCAAGCGCCTGATCCCAAACCAGCACCATGCAATCACAACAAGAGCACCCCAAAACCTGGGCAGACTGGCTCCCTACCCCAGCAATTAATATGCCATAATCCATAGAAAAGAATAATGATCTTCAGAGTTTGGGAGGTTCAGCCAATTGCTGCCTATGCGTATGAAACCGTGAACCACTGGCTCATCCTGAACATGTAAATGAGATTACAATTTTAATTTATGCTGAAGACCTTTGGATTGAAGTCAAGAGTCATGAGCAAACGAATGATCTATGATAATTCGGAGACACTCACTACAATCCTAAACAGACACCAACTAAATGTAAATCATACCAGAACCAAAATTGCATGTGTGGGCCACTCTGTTGTGAGGAGACTGCACATCCCTGTCGCGGAACGGCATCCATCGTAACATAGTTACTTGTACTTTAATATAATTCCGTGCCATACTGAACAGCATTCTAATACAAACTCCATGAAAAAACCAATCTGCAAAAAAAGAATTGCAGACCGGTCTCACTTCTTGCAACATCTGCATGCTGTTTGAACATCTTATTCTGACCCTATATAAATTGCAGTTGTACAACTATCTCTGATGAAGGAGCTAGCAGGATTGCGGTCTGGGAAGTCTTGCAAAAGCCATCTGCTCAACCTTACACAACTATATAAGATGGTTTTTAGCAAGGTGTCTTAACTGGAGCTGTGTTTGTATACCTCTCAGCAGCTTATGATAATGACAACCACCACAGGCTCCTACACAAACTACTGAATGTGAACAACATGAACCTGACTACATGGTGAAGACCCTGATTGAGAAAGGATCCTTCTTCTTCGAGCTGTCTGGAAAGAAAAGTCGTTGCCATAAGCAGAAGAATGGCCTCTCCCAAGGAATCGTTCTGGCCCCTAATCTACTCAACATCTAGGTCTATCTACCATGAGACCAGGAGCTTTATCTATGCAGACGTCTTTTGTATCACCACTCAACGTGATGAAATCCCTAAGGCACAAGCCCCCTTGTGCGAGGGTCTTACCAACATATTTTCATATTACAAAGAGGTAATCAAACGGAAGATGTAGATCACTGGAATGAAACTAGACTGGAACACCATGGGAAGACCTTAGATATATGTTTAAATTACAAGGCCTATATCACCAAGCTCAAAGGGAAAGTAAGCTCCATGAAAGCCTTTCTTGGCAAACTGAGCACATCCAAGTTGGGAGAAACCCCGACAACAATCAGAGCTACCGGTCTAGCCCTCTGTACCTGTACTACATAATTTACCTGTCCGGTGTGGGAACGCTCATCACATGCAAAGAAAATTGATCTTGTGATAAACAGAATTAAGCTGCCGTTACATCACATGATGAATGAGAACAACTAGGACTGAAAACTTCTATCTGCTCTCTGGCATCGCACCCCCTAAAATAAGGAGAGCTGTTGCTAGCCAGAATGAACGACTGAGAAAAACAGAGGACGAAAGGCATCCTCTGAATGACCACCCACTGCATCGTCCGTGCCTTAAATCAAAGAAAAGCTTCCTTTCATATGTTGACCCTCTGGACTGAAGTGTGTCTTCAAGAAGGCGTGGCTCTGGGAGTAGAGACTGGAGGAGATGCCAGTAGACAAGCGTTTGTCTATGCAGACATATTTAGATGCACTGCCAGCAGGATTAAACTAACCCTGGATGACTTGGCGTAGCCTGAATAGGCATCAGTCAGGCGTGAAAAGATGCAACTCCAACTCCAACATATTGAACTGGGTACACATCGAAGGTGCAGCAGAGTGTGAGTGCCGTCAAACCCCTCAGACCAATGACTACCTGCGTATAGCTATGATCTGGTACATGGAATGTGCCCTATCAAAGGTCTAAGACGCTAACAACGTAACGCTCGGATTTACCAGCCTTAAAAGTCTTAAAAGCGGCCTTGTTTTGTTGTAATTTTATTAGATTAGGAGCGGCGATCGGCCCTTTAAAATATGCAAATTTGACTCATATAGAAGCAGCGATCGGCCTTTTTCAAAATAAAAATGAGAACCTTAGGAGCGGCAACCAGCATTTTTGATTAAAATGAGAATCTTACGAGCAGGAAGTGACAATATGAAAACTGGACTCTTATTAGGAGCAGCCGGATCGGCTGTGAAAAGGGGGGTCTTTGAAGCGGCTCATACCCGTTTGGCAATTATGACAAGCCCCCTACCCCCGGATACTAGTTAGCTAATAAAGAATTAAAGGGACTTAGTAACATTGTCCAAATCCTAAAAATAAATTGTTCGTTCTAGTGGTTCCCTCATACCTTGTTGTATTCGTATTAACAATAAAATCATGGGACAGGTTTCGGTTTTTCAAATTTCCTTTTCGTTACAGAGATATGTACGATCGAAGTATTCAGATAAGAAAAACTCCGGCGAGTTCCGGCGAGTTTTTCTTCTGTGTACAAGTGCAGTGAGTTATTGAATATCACTTTGCATTTTCGCTCATTACTTGGCCATGCAATGTCCATTTGACTTGAAATTTTCACACAATACCCTGTGGACATATGAGATAACAATAATATACATTGCATCAACCATTCATCACTTTTTGCACATGTCAACAAAGCTACTAGATCCCTTTAATACAGTATGGCAGCTGAATGAAGGAATATCCACTCAGGCGATAAAACATTTGGATATCGTCATTGGATAAATAAAACAAAAGTACAAAAGTATGTATTGCACGGCAAGTAATTAAAGTCCATGGTAATTAATATAAGAGTTCAGTTGGTCTGAACTGAAGCCGACTGCCATGTTTTTTTGTTTTAGATGGTTGATTGTTGTTTATATTTTTGTGATGATATTACCTGTACAGCATCTGCCACCCTTCAAACAATAGGTGTAATGTTTTAGTCCGTCCATTGCCTTCTTGGGGTCATTGATCATGTTGATGGTCGTCCATGGTTTCTTTTTGTTTGTGATCGACATATCCAGATATTTGCAGCTCATTTTCGCTGACATAGGTATCTCTTAGTGAGTTCAAGGGTTTTATTTATTATATGGTGTGTATCGGTACTAAAAAAAGAAAGTGTTTAAATTTTAGGAGTTCAACAGATATGTGATTTGCATCTTTCGTTGCTAATGAAGCTTGAATGAGACGTATTAAACTCTTCCCTTTTCTGAGAAAGGGGGTAGTCCAAACAAACAATACAGCACATTTCTTTTTTTTAATCTGGCAAGATGTATTTACCAATTTGTGTTTGCTATGTGCTTTTATTTGATTTTCGTAAATATATTTAGACAGAAATAACTCACTCTCTGCTAGATTAACAGGGCTGAAAAAAAAGTTTTTGTCTAAATTAGACCAGACAAAATACAAAATATTATACATACATGTCCTGCAAAGTATGCACAAAAAATGAGTTGTCTACACAAAACGGTTAGTTTAAGACAAAAACTCATAATTGGGGAGGGATAAGATAATTAACTGTCAACAAAACATATTAATTTGTTCTCTAATTGTCTGAAAAGAAATGTGATGCCAAAAAGAAGTATATTACAATACTGAAAAGCAAATTTCTGACCAGAATTTTCGCCCAATAATTTGCAATTTTGCTTTAGATAAATAGGCAATCAGAAAATCTCACCCTGGATAAAATATGGTAACAATTTAATAAATTATCTGAAAGCATTTTTATGGTGCGCAATGTATTCCCTATTGCATTCAGATCAGAAGGAGTTAGGCCTAATTTAGACCCTCAATAATATGAGATACAACATAAATGTCTTTAGGTCATTCTAGGAAAGTAAATTTTCATAATAATGCCAGCAAAATATCAAGTTTTGTAAACAAATCAGACAGTTAGAGAAAAAATGCATCATTGTCCGAATTTATAGGATTTTTAATGTTTTTAACAAATTTTTTTGAATAGCGCCCTCATATGATGACCTTTTGAAATTCTACTTATTGTAAACTGAAGAACCCCCTAGCTTTACATATGTGCCAAATATGAGAGTGATTGGCCCTCAAATAAAGAAATTAAAGAGGAAACAATATGTGACCTAGATAACATGGCAAGTATATGCCTCAAAATTGTATATGACGCATGGTGATTACGTAATCAAAAATGTCCCTTTTGTAGATTATATTCAAAGAATAATCACGTTTCTGATTTAAATACACTTTCACTAGTAGAAACCATGAGTTTAAGCTCACTGCCATCATTTTCATGGTGAAAAAAAACAAACTATATTACTGAGCATTGTTTTTTTAACCGTTTTGTTCACGGAAATTCCCGTGATTTTTCATATTCAAATTTGATGACGTCATAGTTATATGAACCCAATCAACTATGGCAACGAAAATTTGTCTGTACCATATGCTAGTATGGATATGAGTTTCAGCAAAGTTTAGTAGATAAAGACTTAGCCATTATGAAATGAGAGCATTTAATGCAATCTCAATTTTCACCCACCCTAAGAAATTAAGCAAAACATGAAAAAGTGTTATTTTTACATACCTCCAAAAAAGTAGTAAAAAAACATAGTATAAATGAGTTTTTTTCTTGTTAACATTTTGTTTTTAACATTAGACATATCAATGGACAAAATGACACCCAAGTCGGAGGATCATAGGGGGGGTCACCGGTAGGCCCCTCTGGCCCACAGACTAACAGGCATGGGACAGGTTTCAGTTTGTTCAAATTTCCATTTCGTTAAAAAGATATTTACGATTGAAGTGTTCAGATGTTAAATTATCCACTGGATCGTCAAAACCATGTACAAAGTGAGTGCAATGAGTTAGTGAATATCACTTTGCAGTTTTGCTCATTACTCGGCCATATAAAGTCCATTTAAAGGGATAGTTGAGTTCTGGTAAGGAGAGTACAGTTTTAGTGAAACTGAATTTTAGTAACCAAAACCTGCATCATTACATTACAAACTAATAGTTATAACTAGAAAGGAACACAAAATTACAAATGACGTAGTAAAGATCGTGTTATCATTCAAAAAGAGCCGTTAAAACGTAAGAGGGCGCTCTCTAAACACTCATCGGTTTCAACCATTTTGAATAAAATATTGTGCATGTGATGCTTTGTTGAAATAGTGATTAGATAGAGAAATATCCAACAACTATTTAAATACCCATTTTGTAACTTTTTTGAAAAGAGGAAGCATTTTTTTGAATTTTTAACGGCTGGTTCAAAATTCTCTAATAAACCCGGGCCCCGGGTTTATTACAAATTGTTATATTTATGGATATTTCAGCCGTTTCTGAACCGATTTTGATCAAACAAAGATGATTTTATTGTTTAAATATTATGCTCTTTCAAATTTTACACTCAGTTTTTCATTACCTCACAAACCAATTAAGTAGTCTAGCGCCCTCTCTACCAAAACTCAACTTTCCCTTTAACTTGAAATTTTCACACATCAGATAACAACACCAACCACTCATCATCACTTTTTGCACATGCCGACAAAGTTACCATAGATCCCTTTAAGCGGTGTTGTCGCTTTGTTAATGTGCGCTTTTCTGTCTGAGTATTTTCAACTAAATATTGCTTTCTGGTTGGTCCTTAAAAGTGTTTGTCGTTCATGACTTGTGTTAGTTTCATTTGTTCGGTTGGGTTAGTTTGCTTTTATTTCTGCGTTTTCTAAATAATTAATAATCATAATAATACATGAAAGCTTGAAATCGAAAGTCGAATCGAATTTTAAGCTTTCTCATTTATGAGCTTGTGTCTCAGCAACAACCAGAAGTTAATTATGTATCTTGTACGCACTGCAAATTAGATGTTCGAAATGTGTGTAGTATTTTCATTTTTTGGGTAATTAAATATACCGTATTGTATACAGGGTATTGTTAAGTTAAACTAAACACAACCCTGTGTATGATAAACCACACAACTGAACATATTACACAACTTTACACATCTAATTTGCAGCGTGTAATGAGCGGGTATTTAAACAAATGCAAAATAATGAGTGTAAAAATGTAGTCAAAACGATTATTAAAGAAGAAAAGTGATAAGAACGGACAGTAAATTGTTCCAAAATCTCCAAAGTCACACTAACAATTCTGAACAGGTCTTTGTTTTCATTATTTTGTCGTAATTATAAACACTAATATTACATTGTTGATATCAACCGAATCGCCACGTTAGTGGATTCACCAACATTATATTGATCACACCTCTCATTTCACACACAAGTTTACACCATGCATGGGTCATACAATTTGGGGTACAGTAAGTAACAACTTTTAAAATGCCATGCATTATTAATTTTTTGTTGGGGGTGTTTGGTGAGAAATATGCACGTGTCGCCCTATCTGGTCTGTACGGGGCGCTGTGAAAGCCGCAAGCCGGCGCGGTCCCGTGCCAATCATGTCGACATCCGACCTTGGACGAGAGATGACTCGTCGCACTAACCTCGCTTAACCTTTCCGAGCGCGCTCTCCCTAGCCCTCTCACTCTCTAATTTTCCCTCCTTTTTTTCCTTTTTTCTTTTTCGTTGAAAGTACAAAATAAACCGCACCCTAATTCAAGGCTATCGAATCCATGGCCAATGTCAACCCAAATTGGTCTGATGAAATCATGAAAAGTGTGCGTGCGTGTTTACTACCTCTGTTATATATATATGTTTTCCTTTCTCGTTTTTTATTATCAGTATAATTATTGCTTT
The DNA here is from genome assembly GCA_037951105.1 of Echinarachnius parma. Lineage (NCBI taxonomy): Eukaryota > Metazoa > Echinodermata > Echinoidea > Clypeasteroida > Echinarachniidae > Echinarachnius > Echinarachnius parma. Next base: position 11,676 of record JBAMJV010006783.1, on the reverse strand, counting down.
CCCCTCGTTTAATCTCACCATTCTGTCTCGATCGTTAATTTCATCAACATCATCGACCAAATATCATTGTTATTTATTTGATTGGGTAGAACATTCTTTTTCCAACAAAATGATACCATGAGCATTGATTTTGGGTAAGGCGTTTGGATCCAAGGGCCATTTTTCTGAGGCAATGTCGTTTCCTAAATTGCTACTTTTTCGTCTCCAGCGATCCTCGGAGTCGGAACACGGAGGCATTCTCGCTCCACAGCCTCCCATAGACAGAAGAACCGCACGACTGCTCTCCGTTTGATAAGGAAGACAATGTGAGCCATACCGTATGGGGTACTCGATTACGCAACATTGTCTTCCTTATCAAAGGGAGGGCAGTCATGCGGTTCTTCTGTCTATGGGAGGCCGTGGGGCGAGAATGTCTCAGTGTTCAGAGGATCGCTGGATACGAAAAAGTAGCAAATTTAGGAAACGACATTGCCTCAGAAAAATGGCCCTAGGATCCAAACGCCTTACCCAAAATCAATGCTTATGGTATCATTTCGTTGGAAAAAGAATGTTCTACCCCAGCCGATTCCATACGCGTATCCATTCATTCATTGAGTACTTTTGGAAATTGCGTATCAATAGACAATGGATGCTTTTAGAACATGACCAACACATATTAGTTAGTATCCCAATGGCATTGGACCAAATTTTACTAACATCCTTTAGTGTAGATATTATGGCCAATTTAATGTTAAGTTAGATGCATTAAGATAAAGGTATGTTTTTAAAATTAGGGTTGAGAAGAATAACAAAAATACGATATTTATAGGAGGTTATTTAAAAAATATTGGCATTATTTTGTTTTCTCGTATTGGGCCTGGAATGGACGGTAAATGTAGCCGCGCGCGAGGCCGACGATGCTGCATGCGCATAGCGCTGCATGCATGGGCGGCCCCCCGGCCGCGCCCGGCGGTACCGCCGGTAGCTACCGGCCGCGCCGGTACCTAGTGAGCTAGATATCCCGTCATATATACTCATACAGCTTTTGCCGGTCTTGCGCACGTGAGTCAAATCTGAACTGAACGAAATTGTCACTGAATCCTTGTTTTTCGGAGAATTTACTTCGGGAGCCAAAACTTCACTCAAAGTCAAAGGTATGTAGAAAGAATAGAGTCAATTACATAAAATTTTAAGACAAAGGCCAAGGTCAAGGACAGGTGGGATGGGATTCTGATTTCTAAATTCTGTGTATTACAATAGTACACAGAATAAAGTACTTAAAGTCTTGACTTGTTCACTTGGTCTTGCCTCTTGGACTTGGCCTTAGTCTTAGAAGTTAGGGCCAAGGCCTAATTCTTATTCTTTTATATTCTTCTTCTTCTTCTTCCAGTTAGCAGGTTAGTACATCCCTCTACAAGAGTACCGTAGGGGGTGTAGAACTTGGCCAGGGCACATCTACAATGTATTGTAAATGGTCCTGATGGACCATTTACTGCTCACAGTGGTAAAAATCTACGGGACACAATTTGAACTACAAACAGAGAGAAAAGAACAACTCGCGATCTGAAAGCATGCCCGCCGTATCCGATTTCGGATACGCCGTATCAGAATTCGGATATGCCGTGTCAGAATTCGGATACGGTAACACGTGTGGTGTGGGAAGCTTGCGGGAAATACATGACAGTCATCCAGATAGCAGCAACACTTTCGAGAGGGATCACGACTGAGATTTTCTCAGTCTTTTTATTTTCCAAAACTGCAGATTTTCCATTTTTTTCGACATTTGAAGAATAATTTGGACCATTTTGGTAAGTTCATATAACACTTGTATCATTTTTAGGGCCAGTCATGATTGATTTTGTTGAATTTAAGATAAGAATTTTGTGTGAAATTTTGACAAACTTTTTTTGTACTGTCCCACATTGTTCCCGTATAGCGCAGCATTACAATGTAGTGTTGTGTGGGCCAGGGGGTGGAACTTGGGTTGAACCACGGCTGTCTTTGAAATTAGATTTGCTGAGAATGCACTGAACATGCGACTTGAAAATTATATCAAACGATTTATCTGCATATTGCGCATAAAATGCATGTATCATGCTGTTCTGAAGTCTTCCCGGTTATCCAGAAAATCGCTTGAAAGTCAGTCTTTAATCTAAAAAATGTGTTATATTTTATTTTTTTCACGATAATTTTAGATTTCAATTTTTATCATCTTGATTCTCGCATTTGTAAATCAAAGCTCTGTAGTTCATTTCGGTAGAAACTTAGACCAATTAGACCGCAATATCGAGGTGCCTTCGCTGATGAAAAATTATCGCTCAACGTCAATTCGGGTTTCCGCAAGTCGGAATTTTACGTCCGAAGGTTCAATTTATCGCAGTGTACTAGAACTTGGCCACCGCGCACTTGTGTGTACAAAGCCTATGGCGCGCTGTGCTGTTTGTGACCGTTTGTGACTGGCCAAGTTCTACACCCCCTACGGTATAGTCGTACTTTGGTGCAAATGGTGCTCGGTCACGGGAACAGTGGTGATCGTGGAAAGTGCAGTAGAACAACTAACTAAATGATGCAAGTAAAAATCCTCTCATCACGAGGATCATCGAAGGGTGAGTGGGTTCAGACGGCTCACAAAGGTCTCGAGAGTCTGCGCTGAAACCACAGAGGCTGGAAGAGCATTCCAGATGCAGATAACGGCATACTCGTGTATTAGGCCCCACCCATTGCTATACACTAACATAACCTAACCCTAACCCTAAACCCTAACCCTACTTTAGTGGCTAAGGGTCAGATTAGTGGCTATAGGTCAGATTTAGTGGCTAAAGGTCAGATTTAGTGGCTATAAGTGAGATTTACTGGCTACATAAGTGTATCCAGTATAGCAGTGGTGGGGCCTAGCCCTAAGTAATACACGATATTGCCCAGATAACACTTGGGAAGAAGCATTATAACACTGTTATTAACATAAGTCATAACACTATTTTATATACAGTATCTAGTAAGTAAGTAACACTCGGTTAAATGAACCAGCACCCCAAAATGATATACTTATCATACTAGAAAGGTAACACTAACATCTTTGGCGCTAATGTGCTTTCGTACTCCTTTTTTTAAAAATTTTTCCTACCAATTTTTTCTTATTTTTTTTCAACACCGCCTAGCTCTCGGCATAGCTGCTCGTGAGGTTCCGCTGGGTCGTAAGCTAGCTGCTGACTTGATTTGTGTGGTACGCGCGCGCGCCCCGCCGTAACAGGCAAAAGCCCACCCCTACTAGACAAGGGGTTAACTGCATGCTGCATTAACCCCTTACTCTATTCCCTGTTAAAAAGCCAGATAGTCAGCTGCCCTCATTGTCCAGGCAGACAATTGGGAAATCCCCTGTCTATGTAGTCTGAAACTAGATGTTTTCACACTACTGAATTGACCATTTTAAAGCTGGGTTTGTATAAATGGCATAAACAGTTATAGCATGCCTTCATTGAAACATGGTGTAATTCTTATAAGTAGTTCAAAGCTGGTTGTAAAGAACTCCTTGGTCACAAATTGACAGGTCTACATTCCTTGTTATAAATACACTTTGGAATGCAATACAAAAGCCACATGTCATGTCCAGACACCTATTGAAATGCTATCTATTCACAATCTTACAGGCTACAAGTAGAAGTCAAACTTCTTTTGTCTGTTACTGTTAGGTTATTCAGACAATAATCTCTTGAATAATCCCTTTAGCCCTTTGATAATAATGGCTGGCAGAAAAGTCTAAACATGTAAACAACTGTTCTAAAATCAGTAGAGGAGGGCTCCATAGTCAGAAAGCTCAGTAACAGATTTGAGATTCAAGTCATAAATCAGATATTTAAAAACTGGAATTTAAAGTGCTTCTGACATTGAAAAGCTCATGTAAGTTTGAAATGATATCAAATTCTAACCCCCTGTCATGTTAAGTTTGATTGAATGGTGAGATTTTAGGTGGAAATTATTTTATAATTTATGCCAGTCCAACTAATTTGTTTACTGCAGCTTGCCTATGAGAGTGGCCCAAGGGTGGCAAAAGCCGCCCAATCGGTCTGCGACAATTTCAGTCGTCGATTAAAGTCTAAAAAAAGGGCTTTAATGTTGGATCAAAATATATACCAAACCATCGAGGGATAAAGACAAAGTGCAGTAACTTAGTAAGTTATACAAACTAATTTAGTTGAGTTTAAAGAAAAATAAAGCCTGGAAAAAAAATAAGAAAAAATGGGTCCGTAAAAGGGGAGTACGAAAGCACATTAGCACATCTTTAGTATTACATTCCTTCAAGAAGTACGCAAAAAAAAAAAAAAAAAGAAGATATAATCATTAAAATGCATCACCATTCTCAACCATGAGTTAATGTGGTCTGAATTGTGAGACTATTATCAGACATTATGTCTGCAGAACGGAGCGCTTGCCTCTGTGTAGTCTGTAGAGCAAATGTATCATCAAAGATTCTGTTGACGTATGTGTAAACGCATTAACGCACTCGCAAATGTTCAACCCGCGCGAACCAGTTAGATAGCCGTGGATCCGCGCGAACATTTGCGAGTGCGTTAATGCATTCACACATACATCATTCGAATTTGGATGACACATTCGCTCTGTATCGAGCTCCCCGTTCTGTAGACATAATAGTCTCACAATTCAGACCGCATTAACACATGGTTGAGAATGGTGATGTGTTTAAATAATATATTTTTTCTGAAAAAGATTTTTGTATACTTCTTGAAGGAATGTAATACGAAAGATGTTACCTTTCTATGATAAGTATATTATTTTGGGGTGGTGGTACGCTTTAAGGGAGATAGGCAAATATTGCCTGACTAACTAGATTCATATTCAAAGGCGAGGCAATACGGAAGATCTAGTGAGGGCAATATTTGCTGTGTAGCCGAAAGAAATTCCAGTCAATATTGTAATTATTTAATAATCAGACATCTCGAGGGAACATGCGATTCCATTTATTTGAAAGGCACTAATTACCCAATTCTTAAATTATTGAGCGATGTTTAAATTTCATGTTTAAAATAAAATGCACAAAAGTTTGACTTTGCCTCAACTAGTGCTGTTGAGTCACGGGTACCCGGGTCCCGCCGAAAAATGTTGAGTCCCGGGCGCAAAAATCGATACTCTATATCCCGAAAAAAAAGAGCAAAAAGTCCCCTTTTGAGTTATCTGCCCACTCTCATTTTCTTTTCATTCCCTTTTCCCTCTTTGAACTCCCAAGTTATCTGCATTTTTATCACCTGAATGAACATGTTTTCCTAGCGAGGTGACATGCCGATGGCGAAATAAACAAATGGGTAAATTTCGGTTACCCGGGACTCGCCCGAAAAATTATCGCGAGTCCCGGGAGGGAAAAACTCCCGAAAACAACAGCACTAGCCTCAACCCAGTTTCTAAATGATTATTACTTAGCTAGTGCGTAAAACAATATTACGTCGGAATTAGACACGCGCAAATCATTCATAAATGCGTGTATGATTTTGCGCACTCATGCTGTTAGAACACGCCTTCATGAAATCGGATTTATTGCCCGGCAAATTACACATAGAATCCCATTGACTTTTCTGAGCGGGCAGTATGATTTTTTTCACCCCTAGTGATGTTGACCTACTTTACTTGTAGGGCAATATGGTTTTAAGACTGCCCTGCTCAGATGCCTATTTTTGGCTTTGGCCCATGTATCAAATCAAATGTATTGATCAAAATTGTATCAGGAGTCATTAATTTATTACATGTCATGTCATGATAGCAGAAAGAAGATATGTTTTGCATTCATAATTATGATAATTATCAATTCAAAAGTACAAGCATGTTAAAACAATTAGTGCCCCCTTAATAACTTATTTAAGCGCTTAGAGACTTAAATTTAATTTTTGTGATTTTGCGCTATATGAGAATTGTTTATTATTATTATTATTATTTAAATTCCCTTTTTGCATACAGATGGTGAAATTCAAGCCACCCCGAGTGAAGATCACCACAATTCGTGGTGGACGAGTTTTCAAGAGGAACATGCCATGTTGGCCTTCCCAAACACTGCATGCTGTTGACGAGTTTTTAGATGTGGTGGAAGTGCCACAGCCACTGCAGCAGGACGAAACAACTCATGCGTAAAGTTTCAATTTGTATTTACGAGACAGGTTGAAGGACAATTAAATATCCTTTAATTTGATATATGATTAATTTGGTTTTTATAAAATCTTATTTGGAAAATATGAACTTGAAAAAGTGTTTACTTTCTTTTTTTGCTTAGTGTATATGACAAATATAAATGTGGAACGTGCAGAAAAGTATCTACCAAAATTAAGAACTATGTGTTGTTGTTTTTTAGGCAAGCAAAAAGTGCTATAGTAAATAGAATTTGTGCGTAACATGTTTTTGACTTTTTAATGTTAAAAAATATTACATTTCATTTTTTAATATTCTTGTATCAAATTTACAGGACTGCCGAAAGAGAAGGGAAAGAAAAAGAAAGGTATGAAATCCATTTTAAACTTTTGATCACAATACAAATATTCACCTCCAAAATTCATATTAATTACCAATACAGATGAACTTTCATAGTAATAAAAAGAAAGGTAGTATGTTTATTCCTTAGATATGTGAAAGCATGTGAATTATTTGGTCATAATGTAGGGCTTAACACGCACAGGCTTGGGCCAGTAAAATTGCTCTAGGCCAGCAAAAGTCATAAGTTGGCTCGAACTGGCAAGCAGTTTTTCGTTTGATGTGGATACAACAAACAAACACAAATTTTGTTTTACCCATGTCATGCTTATTATTAGTACAATCAGAAAAAAATAATATTTGAATAAGAAACAGCTTACTCTTGAAATAACATTTTCACCCCAGTAATTGCGTTTCTTTCGGGCCACCATAAAAAGGATACTTCTAAGCCCTGACAACTGACAAATATATCACAAATATAAATGTGGAACCCTGCGGAAAAGTATCCACCAAAATTAAGAACTATGTGTTGTTGTTTTTTTGAAGGTAAGAAATATGTGCTGTATTTTCAAAAATAGAATGTTTGCGTAACATGTTTTTGACTTCTAATATTTAAAAATATTAAAATTCATTATTTAATATTCTTGTATCAAATTTACAGGGCTGCTGAAAGATCAAGGAAAGAAAAAGAAAAGTGGTATGTTTATTCCTTAGACATGTGAAAGCACGTGGAAATGTATAATAGTTATTGCAAATATGAATAAACAAACACAAAAATCTTCAGAAAATAGCTTTCTGACATGTATAGATGACATAACTTCAACAACCATACAGCTTGTCCCCCAAAAAATTACAACAGTGCTTTACGCAACAATAACTTTAAATATATTAAATTAATCAGAATGATATTTCAGGGTATGAAACTACTTATAACCTTGATCTTGCAAAAAAACCCTATTCGATTTGCCTCAGTGGTCCTGGAGAAGGAGGATCTTTTGTTAATCATGTCCGATGTCCCTTCCCTCCAGAGTTTGTAAGGAGTCGTGTTGTCCATCGTGTTCACGCCTTATGATCGAGATTGTTTAATGTGTTCTCGCATATGTTATGAAAGTGACGGCATGTTTCTTTTCATTCATATCTGACAAAATAAATAATGAACTAAATGAAGTAAAAGAAAATAATATTTCAGAGGTTTGCAAACATTGGTTAGGTGTGGAAATAAAAAGTAATAATATTATGCACAGAAATTGAATTCCCACCATAAAATGCTTGCCAAGCAGTGCTAACGTGTTAGGAAACAAATGCAAAATGGCAACTGAGAGTTCAATACACCTTTCAACAACAGCAACACCAACAACAACTCAATCGAATAAACACTATTGATATAAAGGTATGCACAGAATGAGAATTCCTTTGTTAGGTGCCCTGACAGTTGGAAGTTAAATATTTCCATTCATTTCGGTGCCAAGAGCACACAAGTGTCAGATTTGGAAGAAATGAACACCTGACATGACTGACAAAAGATCCCCATTCTCCATGACCACTGAAGCAAATCAAATAGGGTTTTGCAAGATGTAGGTAATAAGTTGTAGTTTCATACCATGAAAAATAATTCTGATTAATTTAATATCTAGTAATTTTGGAAAGCACCGTTGTAATTTTTATTGGGACAAGCTGTACACATGATAAGGATAAAACTATGAATAGTTTAATGGATAATTGAATGATTTATAAATTGTGTATTAATTATGAGGGATTCCAGTTTCCAAAACCTGAATTTCAGGTTTAATTTGTTCAATTTTACACAAAAACAAGGTACCAATACAAAATGTCCAGGCTCTTAACTTGCACGACACTGTTCCTGTGTACAAGACCTTGAATTTATGCTTGTTATACTATATACATCAAAATTAAATGTTCAATTGCAAATAGTATATGTAACATAGTATGTGTATAATGAAAGTACAGTGATAGACTATACATATGAAATGCTTGAATTCACAATTTTTTGCATTTTTATTTTTGTTATATTGGGCGTTATAAATATGTATATTACTTTGAATTGCCTAAATCTCATTAGAGGGAACACGTAAAACAAAAGTTAATGGTTAAAGATGAAGACCTGTTTTGGAACGCATCCTCTCAAAAAATTAAATGGAAGCTCTTATTACCAATAATGTGAACGAATATTATTATACTAATATAGGATCATCCAAATTTTGCAAAATTGTATATCTGTGCCGATGGGACAGATATGTGGCCCATACGGTGTGTTACGACCAGCGGTTTTCTTCCAATATTTGTGTTTTCAATGATGATTATTGTCGGATTTTACGACACAAGCCCTATTTCAATACATATTCAACAATAATGATCTATATAGATGTATTCGGCTACTTTCCTGAAACTTATCTTGGGCTTTAAAGATACACTCTAATTGGCTATTATTTTGGGGAAATAATTGAAGGAAACGCACAACCGCTCATGCCCGCCACCGGTACAAATATACACAAAGTTTGTAATGCTACTTTTCTTAATTTATTTGTTTTCACATTTCATTTAGCTGAGAAATATTACGTCAAAGAGATATTGGAGAAGCGAGCAGCCCATGACGAGGATGACGAGGCTCAGTACCTCATCAAATGGAAAAGATGGCCACTAAAGGATGCAACCTGGGAGCCGAAATCCAACATTCCCTATCACCTTATTAAACAATTTGAGAAATTACAATAGACATGTCCGGGGGGGGGGTCTGTCCTCATTGAAAGGGTGGCATCACGCATGACCAAGAAAACTAGTATTATTTGTGTGTGTTTTTTTTTACAGGTGAGACACTTGATTATCTCAAATAGGGCTTCAAATTCACACAAAATCAAGAAAAAGGGTATCTTTTTTTAGGCTGATGAATTACTCGTTTAACCCTATGTAGCCCGGGCTTATTAAGCCCCCCCCCCCCCCCCCCTCTACATTTTCCGCGATCATTTTTCAACGCGAAAAAATTTGCGGTGAAATTTTCATGACTTTTTTCTATTGGGTCTTGCGCATCTTTTGACATAAAGTTTTGAAAATCGGACATACCGTTGCGAAGTCACGTGACCTTTTGTCTATGCATGTCAGCCCGAAAATCGCTCAATTTTGTGATTTGTGTACAAAACATTCGGAAATATCAGTTTTCATAAAAAGAGATATATCATTGGTTATTTGGTCTTGTTAACATTGTAGGTGTTTGTTTTGGGGTTCATAGTAGTTGGTTTATCATTAGAAATAAAATAAACGACAAAAACAATAAAATACATAAGCTAAAAAAACAAAGAAATACATAAGAAATTATCAAAACAATAGAAAACATAAGGAATAACCTCGCTCTTCCAAATTTTTATTTAATTATTGTTCCAAATGGTCCAAAGAACATATGTAGTGAAAATCAATGTTCAATTATGAAGATTATATGATTTATGGCTAAAAATATGAATTTCATGAAAATACTGGCATAAATTACCATAATTATGCAAATTGATGCATTTTTCAAAAATGTTGAAATTACCATAGTATCCTGTACCATTCCATTGATATGTGTGCAAATTTTCGCAGCGAACGGCAGCTTCGCGGCCGAGATCTTAGGGGGGGGGGGGGGGCCAAATAAGCCCCCCCCCCCCCCCCCCCCCCCGGGCTATGCATTTTCAAAATAGCCCGGGCTATATAGGGTTACGGTCTCAAAAAGATAATTACTTGTTTAGGGTCTCAAAAACTCACCTTTCTTGCTAAGGGTATGAACAATAGGGGTTTAAAAAAATGGTATCAATTATAGTTATGACTTCCTTAGAGGTTTACCTAAAATGTATCACTTGCTTAGGGTATCAAAAATAGCTATTACTTGCTTAGGGTATCAAAAATAGCTATATCTTGCTTAAAGGAACTTGTGTATTGTTGTTATATCATAATATTATGTCCACAGGGTATTGTGTGAACATTTCAACTCAAATGGACGTTGCATTGCCAAGTTATGAACAAAAATGCAAAGTGATATTTGGTGATATTCACTCACTCAGTGCATTCACTTTGTACAGGGATGAGATCTCGCCCAGAGATTTTCTTATCTGAAAACTTAAAATGTTAATACATGTATCTCTGTAACGAAAGGGAAATTTGAAAAACCATTAACTGTCCAATGATTTTATTGTTAATACGAATATAATAAGTTTTGTGGGAACTGCTAGATTGAACATTTTATTTTCAGGATTTGGACACTGTTACCGAGTCCTTTTAAGGGTTTACCCCAAAAATTGATTGCTTGTTTAGGGTATCAAATTACTGATAATCGTACTTCCTTAGGGTGTATTTTTTGCACCACGCAAGTCAGACTCGTCATATCATGATATATTTTCACCAATCCTAGTTACATGCATGTATCAGAAGGAGTCAATGAGCTGGTTAGATTATGGGATCATGAGGTCAATGGCTCATTATACATGTATCAAATAGTGAATTCAATAAATAATACCGCTGTGTTATTGAGAGATATTTTAAAGACGCTAATAGAAAGGGCAATTGGCAATCATTTCTTTGTACGAAGTAGACAAGTGATTGCTTGCATTACATCAATTATTAGAATGTTTGTCACAGGAGTAAGGGTGCAATTGACAAAGCTGGATACTTGGGAATTCTAGCTGATAGCATTATAGATTCATCCAAATTGGGTGGTCTGTTTGAAAATCGATCAAAGCAATGTTAATGAACCAGGATGATTGCTTCTAGAATATGCGGATAAACATTTACCATCCCAGAAGTGGGTCAGACTTGAGTGGTACAGTGGAACCTTGTTACATGGTCCTTAGGACCATGAAAGTTTCATTGTTATATCAGGTTTATCATTATATCAGGGTAAAAAAGGTCAAAAATACAAAGAGGCGGGACCTGTAAAATAACCTAACTATAACATGATTTTGTTACATTCGACCTCAGTATAACGAGGTTCCACTCAGCATATTATGCAGCATAATTATGCTGCATATGATGGCAATTTTGTATACTACATGATGTTCAAATAGGTTTAAGTTATTTCTTGTCTGAATTATGCTGCATATGACGGCAATTTTGTATACTACATGATGTTCAAATAGGTTTAAGTTATTTCTTGTCTGAATTATGCTGCATATAACGGCAATTTTGTATACTACATGATGTTCAAATAGGTTTAAGTTATTTCTTGTCTGAATTATGATGCATATG
>JBAMJV010006782.1:0-55574 GCA_037951105.1 Echinarachnius parma | reverse complement strand
GTCGCTCCTCTGCTCAAAGCTAGTGGTGCGTAACCAGGGACGCTGTATATCTAGAACGTGTATGGAGAGAGCGATAGAATATATAATAACATTTCGGTCCCATTATTATTACAGACTCCCCATTCAGTTATAGCTCTAACCTCCGAGCCTGACCTTTGTCTTGTTTATCGTTGCCTTCCCACTTGGTGATATGATATATCTATACCATGTCTATTTCGAAACATCATTTCTGTTTGGATTAATCATGCTAAATAGTTGATTACTCGTGGAGAAGTATAATATAGGGTGAAGTCGTATTAATGTATAGGATATGTTATGACCGGGAATGTCTTTGGAGCCATCAACTTATATTATTATGATATCTTTATAAGAGTATGTCTTTTGGCAGACACGTATCGCTTCGTCTGGGACTGCATGCATTGATGGGAATAATATCATAATATATTGTTATTGAAAGTTGAACAATAACATGCAGCCATGTGTCGATGGGTTGCCCTACGACCGATACGGTAAGTGAATAATTCATTTTCATGACACTTGTTTTTATTGAATCGTGCTAAACATGAATCTAGTAGTGTCACGATTGCACCTAGCCCTGCTGTATAGTTTGGTGGACAGGTGTTCGTGGTAAGGCCTACGTGTATAAAGCATGTTGGCATGTTGGCATTATATGCCAAAACAAAATTAATATATTTTGATATAACATTTGGATACCAATTATACATTTGACATCAGATGTAAAATTGTAGACGCCGCGCTTAGTAAGCATAATTTATTTCAAATTATATTTTTGGTAGTTGTTTCTAGAAGCTATCTTGAAAGCATCGTACAAGTATATAATTATTAGGCAAATATGGGTAGTTTTGTGTTGTATATAATGACCATGTCACAATTGTTTATGAACGGGTTAAAGGGGTAGTTTAGTTTGGTAAGGCTGAACTTTAGTAACCAAAACCTGCACAGTAACATTATAAACTAATACTAATAGTTATAACTCCACCATGCTCGAAAGATATACAAAATTACAAACGACTAAGTAAAAAGCCTGTTATCATTCAAAAAGAGCCATTAAAATACAAGAGGGCGCTTTTTAAAAAGGCATTGGTTTCAACAATTTCTCATACAAAATTATGCATGTGATGTTTTATTGATATAATTATTAAATAGCGAGATCATCAACAACTATTTAAAAAACGGTTTTGAACATTTTTGAAAAAGTGCAAGCATTTTTTTATTTTTTTCTAAAAAATCATCTAATTATTTGGGCCCCGAATAATTATAAGATCAGATATATATTTATTGATATTTCAGCCGTTTCTGGGTCGATTTTGACCAAATAAAGTTTATTCTGCCATTAAAATTGTATGTTCACTCAAATTCGACACTCAGTTTTTCATTACCTCACAAAAAAATTGTGATGTGCAGCGCCTCTCTACCAAAACTAAACTACCCCTTTAAAGCGAAAATCTCAACAGACTATAGCTATAAGACTTTCAAGTATCAATCTGTCACTGTGCATTGATAGTTAATCGGATCTGGGCCAATGAGGGTACGTTTAAATCTCTTTCGTTTAGCCACATTACATTTTTGTTTTGTTAATATACTGTTTTGGGATAATCTTTTACAAGTGTAAAGATTACTGCTATAGCGCGTTTCAAAACGCTGATTATGGGATAAACAAGAGAATAAAAACGCATCCCAAATCATCTTCGCATTATTATACAATGAACGATGGGCACAGGTGTATACTATAAGTATTTTAAAAGTGTTGCCACTGTGTAAGTGTGAGTCAGCTAGACACTTTTCAACAGTGATTTGATATCAATACAATCTTATAACCATGATAAAGATGTTTACTTCAGTCAGCTGGAAGTATAACTAAACTTATCCTTTGTAATACAGCCCGCGGTGGTACTAAAACCCTGCATGGGCAACCCGTAATAAAGAGTAATAAAGAATAATCTCGGCATGGTGATCGGGACCACTTCCAGAAGCAGAATATATAGGTATAGGTCTCTATCACCTATAGATCTAGATTTTTTTTTTTTTTTTTTTTAGGGGGGGGGGGGGGGAAATACTACAATACTACGATTGCATTATTGGTCAAGACTGCCCACCACCACCAGGCCCGAACCCCCCCCCCCCCCCCCCCCCCCCCCCCCCCTCCCAGGTCCGAGGGAACCCTTACCTATTTTGCGTTCCGTTTATCACATGTCCGCCATCGAATAGACGAAGGCTACAATTATTTTGGCATGAAACATGCATTCTTTTTGCATTTTGGGTCCAGCTCTGAACCGGTTAATTTAAAGGAAGTCAATTTATCATATTAAATTATTTTAGCAGACAGCAAATATTAAATTATTTTGTTCGATAATTTAAACAAAATCGGTTGAGGAACCGATGCAATTACGGCAATATGAAAATCTTCATTATGTAATATAGGAGTACCAATTGGCCACGCACTCTGACATAATATTTGTACTTTTGTAGACAACTCCTGTATTTAGTTTGATGGTTATTTTTAATCTTCAATGTTTTGTTCTTATCTTTTTAAATCTTAGACGTACCAGTGCAAGTGGTGCGGTACGCGGTACTGTCGGGCATGTCTTCGAGGGGACTTCACTGGGCTGATGCCCGAATCATCCCGCTGCAGGACATGTAATCAGGTATACTTTAAACATAAATAACGACAACAATAACAGGGCCCCGTAACATAAAGATTCACGATTAATTGTACGATTGATTAATTGATCGTACGAGGTAATGGGTTGTACGATTAATCGTACGACCAATTAATCAATCGTACGATTAATCGTGAATCTTTATGTTACGGGGCCCAGTACTACTTATACTACTACTACTACTACTACTACTACTACTACTACTACTACTACTACTACTACTACTACTACTACTACTGCTAAGGATTATTAAAATAATGATAACGATACGTATAATAGTGATAATAATAGTAATACAAAAAGTAATAATTATAAAACATAATAATAATAATGATAATAATAATAATGATAACTTTTATTATTATCATAGTGATAATAATAACAATTATAGCAATAGCAATAATAGCATATATCTGACATTGCATCAGTTGGCTTTGAACTCCTTACATCATAATTGGAAATCAAGTACCAATCCGAAAGTTTCCAAAAGATCACAAGAAAGGACAATATTATCTTCTCTTTTTTTTCTCGAAATTACCTTTCTATAAACTCCATTGTCGTATAATAATTATAGGAAATACAGTGATATTATGCAGGTGAGCAGCAGTGTTTGTAGTGTGTTAAAACCTAAATAGAACTTTATGTTACGTTTTATTTTACTCTATCGTCTTCACGTTTTCACTTAATTTACTCTTATATATTATTTGTTTCTAACAGAAGAAGTGTCAGGGACCGCGAGTGGAGTACGTGGAGCCGAGGAACCCCTCCCCGGATGGTAAGGGGCGAGGGAAGTCAGGAAGATCAATCAAATCCTCCAAATCGTCTAAGTCTGCAAAGCCGAAGAGATCCGCCAAGTCGGGGAGGAAATCGGGGAAGAAGAAAAAGAAATAAAAAGAAGGAGTGGAAACAAGAACTGTTATTGTATCATCAAACAAATAAACGGTACCTATACTACCTTATAACTTCTAACCTATCGCTTGGTTAAAGAAGGGAACGTTAAACGCATGGAGCTACGTTACATAATCGGAGATAGGCGCCGCCTTATATAAATGTGCCAAACTGGCAGGGAATGACTTTTAATGACTATAATTATGAAAACACAAGTCATCATGACCAGGGTTCCTTTCTATAGGATATGTTATGACCGGGAATGTCTTTGGAGCCATCAACTAATATTATTATGATATCTTTATAAGAGTATGTCTTTTGGCAGACACGAATCGCTTCGTCTGGGACTGCATGCATTGATGGGAATAATATATTGTTATTGAAAGTTGAACAATAACATGCTATTTTAGTCCAAGAGCTGAGGAAGAAAACAGTATGGAGATGAAAAGACGAATAAGGAGAAAGAAAGTAATAATGCCAATTATCATTGTAATAATTGTATTCTTTTTTCTCTTTCTTCTTGACCAATAACATAATGTAAATTAAATGAACGAGCAATACTTGGAATTCGTATTGCATAGTTATCGATATTCCAGTCACAGCTCTGGTTATAGCTCTTCTAACATGTATAAGCTCCAGGAACAATTTTTGTTTACAAGTGGGCGGGGTTCCCACAAGCAAAATTAATTGTGTTTTGGCAATTATCTATATAGCTAATAAAACATTTTGTTTTATAATTGCTTTATTATGTGGCCATAAAGAAAATATTTAGTCTATTGCAAGGCTTAGTATTGGTCAACTGACTCAACTATCTGCTATAACCAATTTAGCATAATTACAGGATTATGTTGAATAATTTTGTATTACTTATTTTTTATTTTTTATAAACCATAGGAGAAACACGCTGATTTCTCAGGCTGATTTTAATAGTGGTCCTGAATACGCAATATGTGTTTTTAACAATCATGTATAATGTCGTGTATTTTCTGCAATAAACGATTTGTCCGTCCCGTGTGAAATTAAGTGCATGCGTTTTGTGTAATGAATCACTGAGAAACCGAGATAGTCATATTTTATTTTATTATCAAATTTAATGAAATGCTGCAAAATTGGGATAGGCTGTCTGCTACCCTATATCAGTATAAATCTGACTGTTTCATAGAAAATGTCACGTCTGTTATTGTATCATTATTTATTTTGTACCATTTTTGTAGCCCTTTTGAATAACTGCTTCTTAGTATTTATTTTATTGTGTTAGTTTACTATTTTATTTCCTAAATGGATACATTTTAATAAAATATGTACCTATACAAAAATGTCATGTTCATACCGTAGATATAATGACATATTTCTATATTTTGCAATCTTCGCTTGCCTCTTTTCCCCAAGACTTGTCCTGTTCTGCTTGTCAGTATGTTTAAGCGCGGTAACCATAGCAACAGTAGACTTCCACTGACTGCAAAACGCGATATTTCAATTTTGGACATTTTACACAATGAATGTAGGTATTTAAATATATCCACAGCTGCATCAAAATAAATTATGCGACACTCACAATAAATTATGAGTCTTCAACAATATAATACTGTACCTTGATATTTACGTTAATAAAGGACATATCATTATGAAAGTCAATGAGTTGTATTACAGTTGCGATTCGCAGATAAACTCGTGATTACTCGTCATAGTATTAACTAGGTTCTGCTAAGTGCTTTCCGTTTAAAACGGACATTGAATGTGTATTGCCATGACTGTACATGAGCGAATGTTGAACATTCATCGAAAAACAGTCTTACTTGATTTTATATTGTGTTCCTTTTAGTACAATATTATTTATTTCGACACTGCAGTATCGTGTATAAAACCGAACAATCTAACTTGATTTTAATTTGCGGTCCTTTTTTTTAGTACACTATTATGAATTCATTTAGTATAGTCTACCAAACCGTTTTTCTTAATTTCTACAAAATAAATATTTATATTCCTCTTTGTGAATAAAGTGATTAATTGTTACAATGATTTTGAAATTGACATCAAGTGTATGGAATATACATTGAATATCGATGCGCGTATAAATAGTTATTGTTTTATGTGCAAACTGTGTCGTTTCTCTGTATTAAAAGCGTCACAAGAAAACAAAACCCGAATCGTTTACAGATTGTTATCCCACAAAACCTCTTCATACATTTCATATAGAAAATGTGCATTTTGGTTGGTGATGTAACGAAAACGTCAAAATCAGTCAATTATAACACCAGGTTAAAGTGGAATAGCGCCCTCTACTATTGTAAACATTATAAAACTGCAGCACTTGAAATCGACATGATCGATTAGAATAGAAAAAGCTATCCTACTTTGTCCGTCAGTGTATAATGATACTTCATAATCAAATTGATTTATTCATTTATTTATTTATTTGTTTAATTTATTTTATACTGCAGGGTAGGCCTGTTCAGTTATACAAAACTGCTTTACAAAGGCGCCCTGCAGTTTAACTTGCATGTTGACAAACAACAAAATATGAACATATATATATATGTACATTACATTATAACAATTCAAAACAAACATAAATAATGGGGAGAGTGAATACAAGACATCAGACATGCATAATAATATAGCATGTTAAATATCATCTATTATAAAATAAAATTAAAATCAATATAAAGCTTTATACTGTTTTTTAAACGTGTATAGGGATGTGCACGACTGCACTGTTATAGGGAGTGTATTATACAGGCTAGCTCCAACATATGTAAAAGAATTTCTTTTATATTCAGTCTTTGGGCGTGGTAAGTAGAGGGGGCATTTTACAGAATAACGAGTTTTATAATTTATATTTTGCTTGCATATCAATGGTTCTAAATAAGTTGGTACTAGATTATGTTGTATTTTATAAACTAATACACAATATTGATATTTGTTACGCTCTTCCACAGATTGCCAACTAAGAGTATGTAACATGGAACGATGAGGTGTATAATAATCAGCGTTTAAAGGGATAGTTGAGTTCTGGTAAGGAGAGAACAGTTTTGGTGAAACTGAATTTTAGTAACCAAAACCTGCATCATTACATTACAAACTAATAGTTATAACTAGAAAGGAACACAAAATTACAAATGACGTAGTAAAGATCATGTTATTATTCAAAAAGAGCAGTTAAAACGTAAGAGGGCGCTCTCTAAACACTCATCGGTTTCAACCATTTTGAATAAAATATTGTGCATGTGATGCTTTGTTGAAATAGTGATTAGATAGAGAAATAACCAACAACTATTTAAATACCTATTTTGTAACTTTTTGAAAAGAGGAAGCATTTTTTTGAATTTTTAACGGCTGGTTCAAAATTCTCTAATAAACCTGGGGCCCCAGGTTTATTACAAATTGTTATATTTATGGATATTTCAGCCGTCTCTGAACCGATTTTGATCAAACAAAGATGATTTTATTATTTAAATATTATGCTCTTTCAAATTTTACACTCAGTTTTTCATTACCTCACAAAAAAATAAGTAGTCTATCGCCCTCTCTACCAAAACTCAACTACCCAAGTATCCCTTTAAGATTACGCGTGCATACTTATTTTGAAGTTTTTGTATCTTATCTTTGTGAATGAATAGCAGAACTTCCCCAAGATGTACAACAATAATCAACATGTGGTAGGATCAAAGCAAAATACAAATTCATTAGTATTTTTGGTTAAAGAAATTGTTTGATTCTTCTAATACAACCTATTGCCCTATACATTTTGGCCACAATATTACAAGCATGTTCTCTCCAAGTCATGCCAGAGTAAAAAATAACACCCAAGTATTTAATGTTATGTACATTTTCTATAGGCAGACTTTCATACTTCAATAATAAAACATCGTTTACCAATTTTTGTCTATGACCGAAAGCCATGACTTTTGTCTTTTGTGGGTGTAAATGCATATTATTAAGGTCTAGCCACTTACATATTAAATCAAAATCCTCTTGTAAGACCATCTGTACATCAGTAATCGTTTTACCATTAAACATAGCTGTGTCGTCAGCATAAAGAGACATTTTGGAGTGAGCATGAAGTTTCAAATAGCAAATATCATTCATAAAAATACAAAATATCAACAGTCCTAGAATAGATCCCTGTGGGACTCCAGATCTAGTATTCACACATCCACTAATACAATTATTTACTGTTACAAACTGTCTCCTTTCCGTTAAATATGATTCAATCCAATTATACTCGTTTCCTTTAATTCCAAAATACATAAGTTTTCTAAGGATAAAATTGTGTGGAATAACATTGAAAGCTTTGAGTATAGGTCAAGGAAAATGCCTCCAATCACATCTCCCTGATCCATTTTATCAAGCATAAATTAATTCGATTTGCTAAACAAACTTAATTTTACAATGAAACAGATCATTGCGAGCTTCATGCAACACATCCATTATTTTATTCACATTATCATATTATATCTAGATAACCTGCATTTTAGAAAGAAAAAACATATTATGGACTAACGTTCTGTCAGAGTCGGTCAATAAAACAGCAAGATAAAGTGAAATGGCGCCCCCTAACGATATAAGCTGCATTACATAGAGCTGTATAGTATGCTTTCTTACAACTTTATGATTACATAGCTATGAATAATCCTGTCATTGCCTGATGAATGTCGAAAAAGCTATCCGACTTACCAGAAAATTATATTTTATGATGCCGCTCATGCTTCCCCGAGTAATCAACTCATAAATTGTATTTGATTTAATTGATTTCATACATCATTCGAAAAGGTTAATTAAACAAAACGATTGAACACAAAAAATAAAAATAAAACACAGTAAAGGATGATTATATTAAAGGGATAGTTGAGTTCTGGTAAGGAGAGTACAGTTTTAGTGAAACTGAATTTTAGTAACCAAAACCTACATCATTACATTACAAACTAATAGTTATAACTAGAAAGGAACACAAAATTACAAATGACGTAGTAAAGATCATGTTATCATTCAAAAAGAGCCGTTAAAACGTAAGAGGGCGCTCTCTAAACACTCATCGGTTTCAACCATGTTGAATAAAATATTGTGCATGTGATGCTTTGTTGAAATAGTGATTAGATAGAAAAATAACCAACAACTATTTAAATACCTATTTTGTAACTTTTTTGAAAAGAGGAAGCATTTTTTTGAATTTGTAACGGCTGGTTCAAAATTCTCTAATAAACCCGGGGCCCCGGGTTTATTACAAATTGTTATATTTATGGATATTTCAGCCGTTTCTGAACCGATTTTGATCAAACAAAGATGATTTTATTGTTTAAATATTATGCTCTTTCAAATTTTACACTCAGTTTTTCATTACCTCACAAACCAATTAAGTAGTCTAGCGCCCTCTCTACCAAAACTCAACTTTCCCTTTAAGTTAGGATCCTCACAAAAGTAATAATCTCCACGCAAGCTTTATTTAGTCAACGCGGCTTGTCTAACGTAACTTGAATAGCGCCATCTACACGTTTTACACTTTTAGGCTTGGGTGCGAGAGCGAAGAGAATAATTTTGTACTAGTGAGATTTGATAGATCCATGTGGGATCTAGGGTGTCGAAGAGAGAGATGTCGGTAGAGATAGAGGGGAAGAAAGGTAGACAGAGAGGGAGAGGGGGGGGGGGGGGGGACGGGAAGAGAGGGAATGGAGGTGGAGCAAGAGGCGGGGTAGAAAGATTGGCGATAGAGGTATGTAGGGCGTGGCAGTCATGTAGGGTATTGAAGAATGGAACGCGATGACTTATATAAATTAGTCATTTTATAACAGAGTCTGTTACTTATAATCATTTTTAATTTCTCTGGTTTGTATTACTTCTCCACTTTTATGCCCGAGTGATCGGAATGTGTGTCTCTCTGTATGGGTGAGAATATGATTATTTGGCCTTTTGCTAGTTTGATATAAAAAATTATATTTTTCTTCAACTTTTTGGAGTTTATGGATTTTTTAAGGTGGCTTTCTCGATTTTGCAGTTATACTAACTTTTGTATTATAATTTTTTGTATAATCAGATACGCACGACGCACAATTTAGAGACAAACTAACAAACGCACAAACGATCACACTCAAAACACATCGATCGCTCCCTTGAACATAATACAATTCACGCATTCATTATTTTGTAGGCATCTGTATCTATACAGTCTCCATCGAACACATACCATTCATCAACCGCACCATTACATGTAATGCATTTCCTATTCCCCTAGGCTCGTTGCCATGGTATTCCCATGACAACGGCGATTATGTTTTATCGTACGTTATCGTACACTCATTCTGACTAACCATCCAGACACACTCATCTATTCAGACACACGTTAGAGAATTGTTCTCAGTTTTCGCATTGCACATTCCATCCACCCACCATCATCAAAAATTCATATATCGACGCAATCCATCCATCAACAGCGTAAACTCATATCAATATCACATCACAATGCAGGAATCAATTACATATCCACACAATCACAATGCAAGCATAAATACACAGACATACTCATCAACACAATCACAATGCGAGCATAAATACACAGACATATCAACAATACGAGCATGAATGAATTAAAAAACAAAAATGATGAAGCGATACGAATAAAGTTTCAGTGTTTTAGTCGCAGTATAAATATATTTCGAATAATTTACACAATCACAATGTGATGTTCATACATAATAATAATAATAGTATACTTTTGTCAATGCACAACGTGCATATTTTTTCAATGCAAGTATGTCATATTCATAGCCGTGATATTGATGACAATTAAATCCCCAATGCTTAGATAATTATAGATATTAAATGCAACGTTCACCATTTTCACAATTTGCGTGAGAAAAAGCAAGGGCAAATTACTAAAAACTTTGAAATATGCAGTGCGTAAGAAATATTTACATTACACTTAGGCGCCATGAAAAGCAAATTTATACAATATCTATTGTACAACGTGACAATTTCTGGCCTGCCTTTTATGTAAATGTTAATAATTATGCACATTGTCAAACATCAAATTTGGTTTCTTAATCTTCTTATATAAAATTATTTTTAAAAAGATCGCGTTGTAAAACATATTTTGGATTTGTCTGGTCACAATAATGCCCCCTAATATCAAGCCTACCCTTGCATTGAAATCATTTCAGATTTAAATATTTTCTCTGATATTTCGTAAAATATTGCACATAAGTACTTGTCCATATTACAATGTAAAAAAAAACGTTCACATTTTCGTCTCCTATGCTCCCCGTACATTAAAGTAGCGGCAGCACACAAAATATTTGGATTTTTGTAATAAATAAAATAGGACAATAAGGCAGTATATGTGTGTACATGTAACACGAAGGAATGCACCATTTTCACAATTTCAATGTCTGTTTGTTGCACAGTGTATATAGCAAGTCCATGAACGATATACATGTTTGTAGAATGTTTCTCTTGCTCAAAGTCTTTTATCTTCAGAACCCATCGACCAGGTACTTTCACCTGAACAGGTAAGACGGTACCGTACTGGAGGGTCTGCCTTCCCAGGTGTGTGATATCCTGAGAGTAGGTCGCTTGTAGGAGCTGGTTGCGATGGAGGGCTCGTGCATGGTCAGGCGCGCCTGGGTGTGGCAGTTGGGCGGGAGGAACCGTCCAGTCTTGGAGGGAGGACTCCTGGTGGGACTGAGAGCGCGAACGCGGGAGGACGGGCTGATTGGAGGCGAGATGGCCTTGGGGCTGGAAGTCGCTCTGGATTTACTGGTGGTGGAGACAGGCGACTGGGAGTGGGATTCCTCGGCCTGGCGTTCAGTAGGGGACGGACTGCGGGATAGCGATGTCGTTTCAGGGACGGGCGGGAGCTTCAGCCACTCGGGTTTGCCTCTTCCGCGCGACGCTAGCCTGGGAGAGCCGGACGCCGTCATGTTAACTTGGAAAGACGGACCCCTGTTGTTCTTGCCTGACCCAGCTCCGTACACGCAGTGCCTTGCAGACGGCAGTGTGTACCGCCTCCTGATCGGCGCTCTCCTCCTCTCCTCCTCCATCTCGGCCTCCTCCTGCTGCTCGCCCTCAGCATCCTCGGCCAACCTCTGCAGCCTCTTCCCGACCTGGAACACCATGCTGTTGGCCTGCTCCGCGTACTCTGTCGGCAGCGGGAGCGACTCGTACTTGCGGGACGTCGCGGAGAGTTTGGTGGGCTTCAGCCACTCGCTCTTAGGACGGTGCAAGTTCGTGGTCTCGATAATATCCTTGAGGGTACTGTGTCCAGCGGACTCTCTGTGTTGTCTGGCGTTGACCTTCCGTTGCGCGACGGGTGAGAGGATAAGCAGCTCTGGAGTGGTACAGCGCCCACTCTCGATGGCATAGTCCATGGCGGTGCAGGCGGACTTGGTGTCCCGGATGTTGACGTCGGCGTGTCCCTCTTGAACCAGGACGCGGCATGTGTCGGTGTGACCTGCTCGTGCGGCCTCCATAAGTGGTGTCATACCTGCACAGAAGATAAAAAGAATGAACAATATTTAGTCATATGCAATACATTATTAACAAAAGTAGAAAACAAAGTTATGTTTGAATACAAAATCATGATGATGATGACAAAAGAAGTACATATTACATTTCATAAATTCGTTTGCCCACCCCTTTTCAGCAAATAAATAACTTTGGAAACGTTGAGAAGTTTCTACCCACGATAAAATATTCTGAACAATACAGTAGCACGTCAATCATTATTACAAGCGCGACATGTGAGAGGCATGTGCAATCGATATGCGTACTGATGGGTGTGTTCCTGTTTGCGTGTGCGCTCGACTGATACAGTCATCCCGAAATGAATGAATGAATGGGCGCTGTGACGCACGACCCCGCGAGAGATAGCTCAACGTTTGATCAGAGTAAACAAACGAGGGTCGTCGTACAACAATAGCGAATTACTATCGTCATTAGGCTCCCATTCAGGGCGGGGCACTAGAGATTTCAATTAGGTAGGCTATCGTAAAAGGGTTGGGCGCAATTGAACTTTGAACATGTGGGTTCACAAAATAAATGCTGCATAGTACTTTTTAAAATGTTATGTTAACAGGTATGTTAAAAATTAAGCAATTTGAGCTATCATTCAATGGGTTTGATGTCAATGCATGAATAAATGAATTATGGCAGGTTGTTTCGAATGCTCACCTTCATTGTCCGTTTCGTCCACCCTGAGTCCGACCCTCTTGAAAGTCGTGAGGAGAGCGGAGACGACCTCGGGCTTGCCGGACCGACAGGCGTGCATTAGCGGGGTGTTGCCCTCGCTGTCGGAGAGATTCGGGTCGACATCGCTTTCGTTGGCCAACAGGGTCACCATCCCGGCGTCACCAGCCTGGCAGGCGATGGCGAGGGCCGTCATGCTGTGGCGGTCAGCGGCGTTGACGTCGACGTGCTTGGCCAGGAGGAGCTTGGCCAGGTCGCGGCGAGCATTGGCGGAGACCTTGACGTCGGCCAGGGCGCACACCCTCATCAGGGGCGTCCGGCTGTCGTGATCGGCGTCGTGGTGGTTGTAGTCGACGCACGGCATCTTGATGGCCGAGCGGATGCGGGCGAAGCTGCCCGATTTGAGGGCCGTCATCAGGTTCTGTGTCGGGTTGATCATCATGTCCCTGGCATTCATATTTGTGAACGGAAGCGAGCTGGTGGTCGCTGAGATAGTACTGTCAGCTACAAAGCGCATGTTACGAGTGAAAAGTTCAGACGACTGTCCCGTTGATTTTGATGATGCTATCACTATCGCACTCGGCGAACATGTGACAGACATCGAAGCTAGTTGGAAGGCGAGAGAAGGCTTGGCCAGTATCCAAACACTCACGGATCACGGTGTATCGTGGTGATCAGTTAATATTTACTTTAAGTCCAAAGGTCCGATCGTCGGCCAGTTATATATTAATCTGTGTTGGGAGAACAAACGAGAAAAATAAGTTAGATAAATACTACCATATCAGTAAAACGCGATGAAAAACGTGAGTTAAGAAAATTAAACATGTGGAAGGCTAGAAGGGCACCTCAAATACAATATCTTAATTTTGAAATATAATGTAAACTGCTTTAAAGCGATTTGCTAGATCGGGAGCGAGTTAAAAAAATATATTAAAGGGTAGAAAGACAAACATGTGGAACAATTATTATATCAATATTTCTTCAAAGGAACAAGAACAGGAATATTATTGAAAGTTGAAACATAAATATATTTAAAAATACAAGTTAAAATCGGTACATACCTTGAAATTTCGAACGACGAAGTATAACATCCAAAGAGGGTTACAACTATAGTGCAACACGTGGAATAGAAGTTCAAAATCTTTCTTGAATTGTGATCGAGAGAGAAACGAAATGTTTGTTCTTGCTCGAAAGAAACTAGAAGCTTGTCTGACTCAACAATGGTAGTGCCAGCCTATTTATCGGGCAGCGGTGGATTTCTTTCTACGATTCCTCGAACCACGATATTGGTTTGTTGTGTTTTCGTGGGAGTGCCTACATAGCGTGCAGTACACGTACTCGGGCTTATGGCTTTGTTGTACAGTGACTCACATGACCGCCCGTGAATGGCCAGCCAAGTCAGTGACGTCAGTCGATTTCGCGTTGCTCAGAGAGTGCCAGCTTCGACAAGTCACGAGGGTGTGTGCAATCGATATACTGCGATACTGCGATACTGCGTGTAGTGTAAACAATCGCAATATGTGTCGTCTGCTCGGGACGATAGACCTACCTGTAGATAACTACGACACACACATTGACAAGTTGTAGATTTTTGAAGTCAGGAGTTGGCAGCTCGAACTTGTAGGGGAGATACATGTAGACAGAAATCGCGAAACCTAGAGTCACTGAGCTGTATTGTACACCTTTCTGTATCGATTGTACGGACAGTTATACAGAACTAAATACATGCAAATCAACATTTCGTTGTATTTTACAATTTTCTTATACTCGATCTTATTGCAGTTTACACACCTGTTTATCACTCGACATGACTGTTAATAGCTCCCAAAATATCAAAGGTGGTATTTGACGTTATAGCCAAAATTGTTTGTTGGTGCTGATCTGCCGATGATATAAGTTTGAATGTGATCAATAATATATTAATTTTTGGATAATGATAAACCATCTACAAGGGTTAAATATTTGTATGCTGCTTACCTCAAATAAAACCAAAATGTGTCTTCTTTAAAACAAAAATGAATTATTGCAATACAAAGTGAAGGAATGAGCTTCACATCGGCGAAGTGAATACATGAAGCCATTTTAAAATGATTTCGGGAAATAAACACAAATAAATAAATATAAATTTATAAAGCTTAAATGGTATAACGATCATGTGTAATCGATTACATATAATCGATTACTTTAAATGTATTAAGTATAATTTATAACGCATAATCGATCACTTAAAATGTATAAAGTATAATTTATTACGCAAAATTGATAATGATCGAGTTGAATAATTTCGATAATTTAAAAATAGACTGAGGGTAATCGTCACCTGACCCTAGTAGTAATAAACACACAACTATTGATTGCTTTCATGGCCTTATCTAGTAAGCGTACCGCGCCCTTGCATCAGCTATTTGGTATGTTGTTTAATCACTGGTAACCCCTCGTGCAGTTGCACAATATTGTATAAAAAGAAGAGAATTCTTGTGATTTAAATTGGTGTGTACGTATAGTGAATGTGCATCTAATAGGCCGTTTCTCATGTATAAGATGGCACCATCAGGTCCTGAATATTGATATTGAAAGTAATAATAATAATAATTCAGATTAAAAAAAAGTTTTCCCAAAATCGTCTAAAATCACCTTCATCATCCCTATGTAATGTTAAATGTCGTCTTTTTGCATTCATTTTCGTTATAGATCATTTTTTTCATTTTCTCAATAAAAAAAATTACACTCAGTAGTATAATTTCATTAAACAAGTCTGAAGGTAATGATTACTAAAAAGATGAACATATTGAGAATTTGAAAATAGATTTAGGGTAATCAACACCTAATCGCGGTATAATTATTGATTGCTTTAACTGGTATAAAGCGCATCGCGCAGTTGTATCAGTGTTTCGGTAATGTTGGTTGTACAATCAGTGAAACTCTGGCTTGCACAACATGTACAACGTGGAAGTTGTACAATGACATTACGCAATAATTGGCGCTCTTTGAATAACCGTGTATCGATTTTTCGGCATAACTGATGCAACGTTCTAAACGTAGTGTTGAATTCTATAATCCTAATCACAATTAAACCAAACATCATTTGACCTGATGCCAAATTTGGGCAAATTTCTAAGAAGAATCCACATCGATTTATGTTTAGCATGTTATTTTGATGACTATATAGAAATACGGTATTTATACATTACTAGCAAAACTGATGAAATCCCAAATATGTGAGTGGTTGACATTTTGAACTCGATGCGAAATCAAATCGCATCGTTTGACTCCTTGCCAAATTGATGCGTCTTTCTAAGATTTGAATCGATTTCTCTCCCCTTTGTTTCTTTCATCTCATGACGACTGCCAAACATAGAATTTACTAGACGTGTTCCTATCTGGTCTCTGTGCTTGGGAACAGGTGGAATACAGTTCATGTGATTGACAGTTCGTGCCAAAAGTTCAAGCCAAAAGAAGTCGTTATGACCACGATGACTGCTTAGTTTATTTAACTTTCTCCCACCCGTGATTCGAGCTACGATTTCCTGACTACAGTCAAGTACGCATATGGCCCCGTCACGTTAAAATTTAAGATTAATCGCCCAATCGATTAATTAATCTTACGATCGATGTACTACAATCGTTTTGCCATATCAATTAATCGTCTGATCGATTGATTAAAATCATATGATCGATGCACTATCAATCGATTATTTCAAGTAATTGTGCAATCGATTGATTAATCATACGATCGAGCGTGCGATTACTCGTCAAATCTATTAAAAACAAAACAAAAATCTTTGTTACAGGCCCTGGCTGCTGGCTTTTTTACGCACGAACCTGTAGATAATTATGACTATTTGAATTTCGTTTTTAATGGAAGATCTGTGTACTGTTATAGAAGGCTACATAAATGGGGTTGAAATTGTTTGAATTGTATTATTTTTAATTTCATATTAACATAGTTTTGTAGACGATTCGAAATATCGCGTACTAAACTGTTCTGCAAATAGCCTGCAACTTACTCAAAATTGATTTTCCTTGAAATTGGACAAGAAACTATCATTCGATATCATGGCTTAAATATACCCACGTAGATGTTTATGAATCAATATAGTTTATCGGATAACATGTGCATGTAATACGTACCTGTACGTACATGCGTATACTCTTTCGAACTGACACAATTTCGGACAATATGTGAAGTTGATAAGGTACGCACACAGAAAAAAACCCCACAAATCTTGGTATCTTCTACGGCAGATGTTCGCTTTAAGCAAATATTCAATTTGTTGCCAGAGGGTCGAAACATTTTCCGTTTTTTTCAGCTCGAACCTCCCCCGCTAAAAGTGACGAATGATATTGAACCCGATCCTTCGTAGAATTCGCTAAAGGAAGTTTGAATTCAGTATAGTTTGTTGAAGATCAAGAACACAAGATATCATCAAGGACTTCAAAGAACCCGTTCATGGATACGGAGCAATATTAATTTAATTACAGTCACGAGAAGACGACATTCAACATAATACATGACCGTATGATTGAACGTAGCCGTTGTCAACGGTCACGTATAGCCTATATTGATTTGAATGTTTTATTCGTTAGGTTCAGAAAAAATTGTATCAACATGATCACAAAAACGGAATATCGAGAGAAAATGAGTAAACATTCCACATTCTTTCTATAATCAGTATATTGGTTCATATTATATATCATAAAACAATACTACGGTATACAATCAAAATACATTTACGTTTTGATGTTTGTTGTGTACAACAGCGGTCACGTATAATTGTTTTGAACGTTTGTTTTATTCATTGTATTCCCACAGCAGTTTTATTGTGAACCGTCATATGAATTTCATAACACAAAGACTATAATAATATTATGGTAACAATCAGAATACATACGCATTTCGATGTTTGTTGTACGATTGCATTGCCCAGGGTTTCTTCAGGAAGAAGGAAACCATACGATGGAAACCTCCAGTCACGAGAAGGCGACATTCAACACAATACGTGACCGTATGAGTGTACGTAGCCGTTGTCAACTGTCACGTATATATTGATTTGAATGTTTTATTCGTTAGGTTCAGAAACAAAATTGTATCAACATGATCACGAAAATATCGAGAGAAAATAAGTTAACATTCCACATTCTATAAACGGTGTATATATGGTTCATATTAGTTATGATAACACAAATACTATGGTATACAATTAAAATATATTTACGTTTTTATGTTTGTTGTGTACAACAGCGGTCACGTATAATTGTTTTGAATGTTTATTGTTATATTGTATATTGTACCGTATTCCCACTGCAGTTTTTTTTTAATTGTGAACCGTCATATGAATTTCATAAACACAAAGACCATAATAATATTATGGTAACAATCAGAAAACATACGCATTTCGATGTTTGTTGTACGATTGCATTGCCCATGGTTTCCTGGGAAAAGGGAAACCATACGATGGAAACCTCAATTAGATTCAAATGTTTCCAATAACATGTTTTGTATTCAATGGTTTCTCTACGAATAATTACTCAAAACGTTTATTTATTTTGAAATAGGAATGTCCGCGGGCGGCTTCAAGTATGCGCTTCAATCTAGGTTATTGATGATAATATCATCAATAACCTTAGATAGGTATATACTAATACATCATTATATCGTTTTTATATCTTGAGTTTTGGTATAGAGAGTACAGTGCTGGTCAAACTGAATTTTAGTAACCAAAACCTGCACCATTATATTACAAACTAATAGTTATAACTCTACCATGCTCGAAATGTATACAAAGTTACAAACGTCTAAGTAAAAAGGCTGTTAACATTTTTAAAAAGCCATTAAAACTCAAGAGGGCGCTCTCTACAAAAAATCATTGGTTTCAACCATGTTTAATAAAACAATTGTGCATGTGATGTTTAGTTAAAATAATGATTAATGATCAACAACTATTTAAAACCATCTTTTGTAAAAAAAAAATTGTCAACGGGTGGTTCAAAATTATTGAATTATCGTGGGACCCCAGAGTTGGTTATATTTATCGATATTTCAGCCATCTCTGAACTGATTTCGATCAAATAAAGTTGATTCTGTCATCAAAAAGATCTTTCAAATTTGACACTCAGTTTTTCATTACCTCACAAAAGAAAATAGTTCGTGCAGCGCCCTCTATACCAAAACTCAACTATCCCTTTAACCCTCCAAGTGCCAAATTAAATTACAAGAAACCTCTTGACCAAGTTCCTTTGAACAAGATTACAATCAAACTTTCCATTGTGAGATCCCGAGTTCGAACCCCGCCCATCGCCTTCTGCATATTGTGTGTATATAGGAACGCATCAGATCTAATTCTAA
This sequence comes from Echinarachnius parma, assembly GCA_037951105.1. Lineage (NCBI taxonomy): Eukaryota > Metazoa > Echinodermata > Echinoidea > Clypeasteroida > Echinarachniidae > Echinarachnius > Echinarachnius parma. Next base: position 36,482 of record JBAMJV010006782.1, on the reverse strand, counting down.
GAATATTGTGACTTGAAACAGCCATGCCAAGCAACCTTATAATTCTTGAAACAGCCATGCCAAGCAACATTATAATTCTGTATAATAGTCAACACGGGAACAGTTCCCGTCACAAAAAAGTCATCAGTTTCATCAGGAACATTCTCACTTACATTTGGGAAAGTCGTGCCCTCTGGCTTGATTCGGAACACGTCCCTTTTCAATTTCGGGTCTACCTCGATCGTCCATCAACTCTAATTTGATTTACAATTATTTTTTGTTTACTTCGAGAAACTGCTCGCATCGATCTTGTCCGTGATATATAGAGCAATATCCGGATTATGCACATTCATTATACGTGTTATATTTGAATTGTTGTATTCTATGCGCGTGTATGCAGTCTATTTGTTTGTCATGTTTGTTTGTTATCTATCACTTTTCCCACTGAACCTTTATATTGTCTTGCCCGTATATATAAGATCCGAAAACAGAATGATGTGTAATAGTTTTATTTAGAAAAGGAGCACTGTTCACCTAGTGGTAATGTGGATATTGATGTCAATTTGTTCACCTATAATTATTGCCCTTTGATAATGTATTGACTACAATCGATAAGCATCCCAGGAACTCTTTTAATTCAAACATAGATATCTCCACATAATTAGGGAGACATTAATTTGAACAATCAAATCCCAAATTTCATCTTTCTGGTACCATATATAAGCCCAAGCATCAAGGTACACGAGCAATGTGAAAGCTCCAAGTGATTTGGATTAAGGGATAGTTGAGTTCTGGTAAGGAGAGTACAGTTTTGGTGAAACTGAATTTTAGTAACCAAAACCTGCATCATTACATTACAAACTAATAGTTATAACTAGAAAGGAACACAAAATTACAAATGACGTAGTAAAGATCATGTTATCATTCAAAAAGAGCCGTTAAAACGTAAGAGGGCGCTCTCTAAACACTCATCGGTTTCAACCATTTTGAATAAAATATTGTGCATGTGATGCTTTGCTGAAATAGTGATTGGATAGAGAAATAACCAACAACTATTTAAATACCTATTTTGTAACTTTTTGAAAAGAGGAAGCATTTTTTTGAATTTTTAACGGCTGGTTCAAAATTCTCTAATAAACCCGGGGCCCCGGGTTTATTACAAATTGTTATATTTATGGATATTTCAGCCGTCTCTGAACCGATTTTGATCAAACAAAGATGATTTTATTATTTAAATATTATGCTCTTTCAAATTTTACACTCAGTTTTTCATTACCTCACAAAAAAAAGTAGTCTAGCGCCCTCTCTACCAAAACTCAACTATCCCTTTAATGGATAATTGTACATGTATTTACATTGGGAGTGGAATACCTATAGGAGGGGTCGAGCTAAAAGTATATAGGTAAACTATTGAACCATATTTTATGACAAAAAAGAGTGACATAGTTATCATACACACTGTGCAAAAGTCAAAACATGAGGAATTGCACGTCTTCCTCACACTGCAGATGGTAATAAAGTTAAAATGCAGGTACTGAGGTATTCCGAAACCAATACATCATGTACATGACCGTATTATATGCCCTTGAAATAACCCCTTCAACTTTTGGTAAATGATTCGCTCTGAATTTTGCGAACTCATATTTCTATAGTGTTCGAATGCATTGCATGAACACACATACAGAATGCAGTTGCAATCTATATATGTTGAAATCGTATAATACGATACTGTTTGAGAAAAAGATATTACAATGAAACGAATAAACAATACAATAAGGATAATATTCCGATCACATTCTATCACTTACCGATACAACGTAATACACATGCCTAAAGGAATATTTTATATTCAATTTCGAATAAAATAAATTGTGTTATTTCATCTTTAATAATACGTTCGAAGATTATAATTGTGTTTTTCTCATTAATAAACATGATGGGGAAGAAGATTATAGTGGACGTGTATTTCCTGTCAGTGAAAAAATACTGGAAATATGAATTAATTATGAATCGCTTGGTGTGACGTGTGTTGTTGGTATTATCTCTTAATGTATGCGTTTCGCAAATCATGATAAATATTGGGGTGGAAGGCGAGTAATGAATTATTAATTTATTTTGTAAAAACAGAAATCTAATCGCTCTCTCTCCCAACCTCTTATCTTACTATCCTCTTCTTCTATAACCACGTTAGCCCGCATTTGAGATGTACATTGTAAACATTGGCTCCTAGCCAAAAGCTATCTTAACTATATTTGCTGTCAAATAGATAAAATATCTTGAATATCGGTCGGTATCATCAGATATTGTATTATTTTGTGAAGTGGTTACGTGCCATTTGAGTACCAGCATTTGAACTACAATTACCGGCATATCATGTTATCAATTCAACTACAATACAATTTATTGTTCGTGTTGTTTTGAAGTACAGCTCCACAATGTAGAGTAATGATAGACGTTTTTTTCATACACATGACCGATTATGCGATCAACATCGATATGGCATCTTGACAACCGGTATTGAATTTTATATTTGTAATGTACAGTATTTTAACTGGAATTTGTGTCTATAAAAACGGACTGCCGTTATAGACAACGTCATTATCATGTGTTATCAAAAATATCAATAACATCATTTGTTGTTGCATTGTTTTGAATTTCTAGTTCAGCTCGATCCGTATTGTAGGCCAAAAACAATAATGTGATCAGAATCGATACAAAGACAAAACGATTGGATGAATTCGAGTTTTATGCTTTTAAAGTAATTACGCGCTATTCGAGTACCAGTAGTTGAACTTAATGGGTATGAACGAACTACAATTACCGGCGTATACATGTTAAGAGTATTTGCCAACATAATACTTTTAGTATTGATGCTCAGCTCCGTTTTGTGGGCCATGACGATAATCAATGGTCCATGCACTTCGATCATGGGATCAAAATCGAAAAAACAACTTTAATATGATACCGAGATCTGCCAATATAGAGTATCGATTCCTGACATAAATGTGAAAACGAACTGCAATCATCTTTATAATCGTATTGTTTCAGAAATACAATTACATTCCCATCGATTTGAAGTCTAATGCTTATCGTTATACAATGACAAGATGAAATATAAGCGGCCATGCGATTTAAATACAATTATTAAAACAATTTGTAGACTCATCATATTACATCTTATTGCGGCTCCATACTATTGTGGTATCGGTTTATGAAATACATTTGTGCAAAAGAACTCTAATAATTTTCATGTTGAATATTAAATCTATATTTTAACATAATATTTGGCAATGTATGTTTGTTCATACAATACTGATGTTTATTGTGGATTAAATGGATAGCACAGTTTTGGTCAAACTGAATGATTATTAGAAACCAAAACTTGCACCATAAGATTACAAACTATTATTTATAATTCCACCATGCCCGAAAGGTAAACAAAACTTACAAATGGCTAAGTTAAAATGTGGGTATCATTAAAAAAAAGCAGCCGTTAAAAAACGAGAGGACGCTATTAATCAACAACTAACTAAAAACCTCTTTTGAAAAATGTTGAAAAGAGGAAGCATTTTAAAACAAATGTTAACGGCTGGTTCAAAATTATCGAATACTTGTGGGGCCCTACATTTATTACAAATGGATATGTTTATGGATATTTCAGCCGTTTCTGAACCGACTTTGATCAAATAAAGTTTATTCTTTCAAATTTGACACTCAGTTTTTCATTATCTCACCAAAAAATTATTTTGTGTAGCGCCCTCTCTACCAAAACTCAACTATCCCTTTAATAAATTGAATGTGATGTTTTGTTAAAATAGCGATTCAATAGAGAGATATAGTTACTCATATTTCAGCTCTTTCTGGACCAATTTGTATCAAATAAAGCTTCTCTAAAATCACATGCTCTTCCAAATACTACACTTACCTCACAAATTAACTATTTCTTAAAGCGCCCTCTAAAACAAAACTGTACTACCCCTTTAAGTCAGGACCGGGTTAAACAAAATGAGCTGATCAACCTTACGCACATGACGTGATTACAATCGATACAAACTAAACTTGTTAATCATATCGATTATTATAATAGATGTCCCCCCCCCCCCCCCCACCCCCCGCCCCCGCCCGCCCCCACCTTTGAAGATGTTTCCATGATAGAGTACAGAAGCCATGACGTCATAACACACTTTTTTCGAATTTTAAAATTTGAACAGCATTTTCTGTAAGAGTATCACTAATACTGTCCAAATACCGAAAATCAATTGAATATGCTAGGTATTGGCTGAGATATGCCCATCCGAATGAATTTTTACTTCAATGGGCAATCAGTGTTATAGTGCACTGGTTCATAAAGTTAATTCAATTGATTTTCAGTATTTAGACATTATTTCTGAAAATGAAGTTCAAATTTGAAGAAAAAAAAAAAAGTGTTTATGACGTCATAGATGACATCACACTTCTCCACTCTATGATGATGGTGATGTTGTTGTTGTTGCTGTTGTTATTGTAGGCAGTCAAAGTTAGGTTGTTTTTTTTGTATGTATTCACTCCTCTATTTTATGAGTATATTTATATTGAATATTCCGATTGTATTTTGCTATCTTGGCCAATTTGACCCTTTTGAGATGTTTGAAAAAACAGCTCGTAGCTGCATAACAAGAGCAATTTATCCCATTAGTGGAGAATACATGAATAAATTGATACTTTGAAGTGATTACGTGCAGAAAGAGTACCAGTATAAATGGAGTGAATGGGAGAGAGTATCAAACAAACTGCATTTACCTCCACATCATTAAATACAAACAATTTACGACCACATACATGACGTTTTCTTTTTTTGAAGCGTTAAACGGTTTGGTACAATTGATGCACGTAGCCAGTGTCAATCAACCAAGACACGGGACAAGGAGGGGGGGGGGGGGGGGGGGGGGTAAGATTAACATAGGCGTATGGGGCAATTTAATCCCAAGGGGCTGAGTTCATCTGCCCGTATAATAATATTTGTATTGTATTCAGCAACAATGACCTGATTTTGCCCGAAAAATGGGGCAGCATTTGTTCTTAAATTAGCTTTTTATGCATGTCTTACTGAGTACGCCCCATATAATTAGATTATCTTGCCCTGAAATGTAACGGTTTCGCCCCTAAAAATGGTGATTTCGACTGAATAGTGGAGTTTTCCGAACTCTAGCTAATACCCCCTGCCTTGGGCATATTATATTATGGCATTATGTGTTTCATGATTAAAGGTAGTGTTGAGTATTGATATTTTCCGAAGTGTCCCCCAATATTTTTTGTGACATAATGAAAAACTGACTGTCAAATTCGATAGAACATACACATTTAATGACAGAATAAACTTTATTTGATCAAAATCGGTTCAGAAACGGCTGAAATATCCATAAATATATTTTTATTCAAAATGATCTTCACCGGCAATCACTGGGCGATATTTAGACTTTTTAGAAAATTTTCAAAAAATGCTCGAAGACTACTTTGAAAAAAATCAGAACAGGTTTTTAAAAAGTCGTTGATGATATCTCTATTGAATCATTATTTTAACAAACATTAAATGCACAATTTTGTATGAAAAAAAGCTAAAACCAATGATTGTTTTAAATAGCGCCCTCTTGAGTTGTAACGGCTCTTTTTGAATGATAACAGGGGCTTTACTTAGTCGTTTGTAATTGTGTATACTTTTCGAGCATGGTGAAGTTATAACTATTACTTTTTACCGTAATGGTGCAGGTTCTGGTTACTAAAGTTAAGTTTGACCAATACTCAACTATCCCTTTAAAGGGGTAGTACAGTTTTGGTAAGACTGAGCTTTAGTAACTAAAACCTGCACAATAACATTACAAACTAATAGTTATAACTCTACCATGCTCGAAAGGTATAGAAATGACAAACGACTGAGTAAAAAGCCTGTTATCATTCAAAAAGAGCCATTAAAACGCAAGAGGGCGCTCTCTAAAAAAAAGCATTGGTTTCTACCCTTTTTCATATAAAATTATGCATGTGATGTTTTGTTGAAATATTGATTAAATAGAGAGATCATCAACAACTAATTAAAAACCTCTTTTTAAAATTTTGAAAAAGTGTAAGCATTTTAAAGATTTTTAAACAAATCATCGAATAAATCTGAGCCCCAGATATATATCGGTTTCTGAACCGATTTTGATGAAATAAAGTTTATTCTGTCATTAAAATTGTATGCTCTTTCAAATTTTACACTCAGTTTTTCATTATCTCACCAACAAATTATTTCGTGCAGCGCCCTCTATACCAAAACTGAACTACCCTTGAATGTTTCTCGCAGAGGAGGCGGGCGGAGCGGGGCGTCACATTGCTGACCTTTCCAATTTGCTACATCGCTGTCTTGAAAGTACTCCTGCCGAATGTAAATATTGATTTAGAATAAAATAAAATATTGTAAATGAAAAAGAACGAAAAATATTGTAATATACAAAAGTCGATAAGTGACGCATATTACGACCGTCATCATCATAATAATGATTTCATTTTGAACATGGACATTTTCCCACCGTGTTAGGAAAGCTACGTGACTTGTATAGCATCCCTGAATGTACAGGCCAGGTACTATTACATTGTTAGCCTTTTTACAAGGATTTTGGTCTGAATATCACAGACGACCCTTGGCAGAATCGAAAGTCGATGCTTGTGTGATAGTTGCGTTTACCAGTTAACATGCTAAATGTTTTTTTTTTTCTGCCATGCATTCATCCAAGAGGCCTTTTAAAAAGGCTAGGTATGTAGTTGATACACATTGGACATTGGATCATAGCCAAAGTATGTGATCAAAAATCAATATTCAGCACCTTTTAATACAGATCTTATCAAAATGTGAGATATGCAATTATTCAAGTACGCGCCAAGTACCGGGGCGAACAAACATTACAAAGTCCAATTGTTATCAAATAATTTTATCAGAAATTATACCGATAAAAATAATAAACATTTCCTCAGTGCGGGCAAGTTTTTATGAAGTATAATTACGGAATTGTAAACACTGGCTCATAGCCAAAAATATGCGATTAGATTATTGATAAGGAGACTTAATTGAAAATGTATTTGGTAGCTGCATAGCCATGATATCGGAGACCAGGATGCAAACTCTGTTTATAAGCGAGATATATGTATAACATAATGAAAAGTATAACATAAAGGAAAAGTATAACATAAATGAAATGTATAACATAATTGAAATTTTAACATAATGAAAACATTGACAAAATCATAATGTTAAAATAAAGAATGTGAAGATAACTATAATTTAAGATGACACCATTCCATATGTAATGGTCGTTTTTAGTTAACAAAATGTACAACGGCCTGTTTAACCAGAAATTTATCCCATACCTATTTTATACAGCTCCTGCAGTTGAGCACTGTACGATTATTTGCAGAATACTACCATTATTCTATCAACTTATTTAAAGGGATAGTTGAATTCTGGTAAGGTGAGTACAGTTTTGGTGAAACTGAATTTTAGTAACCAAAACCTGCATCATTACATTACAAACTAATAGTTATAACTAGAAAGGAACACAAAATTACAAATGACGTAGTAAAGATCATGTTATCATTAAAAAAAGAGCCGTTAAAACGTAAGAGGGCGCTCTCTAAATACTCATCGGTTTCAACCATTTTGAATAAAATATTGTGCATGTGATGTTTTGTTGAAATAGTGTGTGTGTATGTTATGTTTAATTGGCGTCTCAATCATACATGATTATTTACGCCATTCTTTATTTATTTTATTTAATGTGCATCCATGCACATACATATATACACATATACGCATATATGTTGAAATAGTGATTAGATAGAGAAATAACCAACAACTATTTAAATACCTATTTTGTAACTTTTTGAAAAGAGGAAGCATTTTTTTGAATTTGTAACGGCTGGTTCAACATTCTCTAATAAACCTGGGCCCCAGCTTTATTACAAATTGTTATATTTATGGATATTTCAGCCGTCTCTGAACCGATTTTGATCAAACAAAGATGATTTTATTATTTAAATATTATGCTCTTTCAAATTTTACACTCAGTTTTTCATTACCTCACAAAATAATAAGTAGTCTAGCGCCCTCTCTACCAAAACTCAACTATCCCTTTAAACATCTCCAATGTTTAAATTGATATTTTTTGAGATCTTAAAGGTGCACCTGTAAAGTGTCTAACCCCACAAAAATTAATTTGAGCTTCAACATTTCTCTTCTACCGTGTTGTTTGGCTTATGGTAAGAGAAGAATAAAATAGGGTTATAATTTTTCAAATGCCCCTTTAGTATGACGATATCTATCATAGATATCATTCAGCTCAAGAGCGTTTATAAACGGTCATAAACGTCATACTGTAATTAGTTGTAAAAGCTGAGGCAAGTTTTCGCTTTTTTAACCAGGAAAGCAGTGTTATCTTTGAATGAAACTTTCACACATCATTCGGACATAAACAAATTTATCTTACAATGATTGTGGTATAGGATTGAAGTCTCAAATGTCATTTGGGCAATATCTGACACCTTCCAGGTGCACCTTTCATGTTTGATATACTTAAAAATTTAAAAACAATAAATACAACACAAATCAACTCCACTAGAAAACGCGTTACACCATCAGAATGGTCAAATTTTCTACATACTATGTTGAGTTTTTAAAATAACAAAATCACAAGCTGACCAGGGCCCCGTTGCAAAAAAAGACTTGCAATCGATTGTAAAGTTTAAACAAATTGTAAGTCAGAAATATTCACATTGAACCAATCAGATTTACGCATTTAGTCACATGATCTGACTTACAATTAATTGCAACTTTGAAATCGGTTAGGTCAGATGATGGTTTCCTGGAATTGGAGACTTATGCGGGCAAATATTAGTTTTACAATTAATAATTCAATGATTGTATTTCTATATTCGACAGCAAGACATTTGTATGTATTTGGTGTAAACGAATCATCATTATTATATAAATTGCACCCATATTCCCATTTATGGAATATAACTGGGTAGAATAGATTGCCAGGATTGTAAATTGTAAACATCTATACGGTATACCAACGCACAGACATAATCGATTACATATTTTGTTTAGATTAAAATTCATAGTACAGATCGTATCGACGTATTTCACCGTGTTTACATGTTGTTATGGTATCTGTATTTGACCTGAATTTGTGTCAACGAATAACAATTATCACCATATTTCAATCAATTCTATTAACACCAAGAGTGTGTTTGTACATTTCGCCGTGATGTTGGCATTTGTATCCATATCACCTGATCACAGGCCATGTGGATATCAAAACAAATACCATTATTTGCTTTATGGTCTGAATTTTGATACGATGTGTAAACAAAACAGCAAAAACAAATATTCCCATTACATTTTGCAAATTTGTTGTTTCCAATATGGTAAACATATATGCGGCAGATCTTTTCTGTCATCAACTTGCAAGAGAGATGATAAACAAAATATTGCCAACGACTAGATGGAAACATACAATACGACATTTAATCATGACTTTAAAGTATATTAACGACTAGTTAGAAACATACAATACGACATTTAATCATGACTTTATATTATGCCAAATGTGTCAAGTTCATTTCATCGTGTGTGTTTGTGTTTTATGTCATTGGAGAACCCGAATATGTGTAAACAAACTTCGAGTGTGAAATGTAATTAACACAAACTGCAGCGGTGTAGCGTCGTCAGACTGATTGGGTGGGGGGGGGGGGGGGGGGCGGGGGGCAAACGAATTATTGGGGGAGCTCACATTATGATTATTTTCCACAGATTTCCCCCTTACTTTTAGTTTATTATTGTTTTTGTCAAATTATTGCCCCCCCCCCCCTCACCTCCGTAGCTACGCCACAAACAATATATTGATGGGCAGGACCAGAGCACCACAAGAGTCTGGTTTTCATGCGGTAATTTAATATTGAAGTTTTATGATCTGATGGACGTTTCGCATCCAGAGTTATTGATTAATATGTGGGGCGAGGAATATAAAATACAAAATGATAATAAAATAAAATCGAATTGAGTTGAACTTTTTTTGAAGACAACATATGGCAAATGTGGCATGGCCGATCCAAAAGTGAGTGATTCAACCACATCAAAACAACAGGAAATTTGTAAACATAAACATCTATTAGTCACCATAAGACTGCTGACTTGTTCATGTCGCGTACCTTACCGGACAACCAGTCAGACTATTGCCTAAATAACGTGTTTCAAAATATTTTCCTCCTATATAATAGTAGACTCATTTCAAGTTAAGTTATATGTGCTTGATTTCAGCTGGGTTCAAGTGCTCTTCCAGTGGTTAAAACATTGTTTTCCACAGAAACCCTACACGATTGTATGATCTGAAGTCTTAAACAATAAGAGAGTTCAAAGAAATCATTGGAAAGGAAGATGGATTTATAACATTTTGTTTTTGTTTCATCATAATAACTCGGCTATTTATGGATGTTATCATCTTGAAGTTGTGTGGCTTCAGCCGTCATTGTTAGTTGTTACAATGTAGTTTTCTAAACTAACATATACCAGTAATTGTAACTGATTACTTGATATTACTGAGAATAACAACATGATATAAGAATATATTTTGTTTTGCATTTCGTTACGGTAAACAATGGTTATTATATTATACAAACAAGATGTTACCTTGCCATGCGTGTAGCGCCCAAGATTAAGCTCAGGATGAAAACAATCTCGAGTAAATCTGTTTTCATCATGTTCTCGACGTAGTTTGTCGTCAGAGTTAGGAATTAGGAGGATAGGTAAACCAATGTACCTATCTCGTTTGTTATATAGAGCTACTATGTCCACCCGAAAAGTGATGATAATCATTCAAATTATTTGCAGAAGATTATAATTTTAAATAATAACATGCAAATATATATTGTTGTAATATACACAATACTATGTGATGTGATAGTTGCAGTAATGGGGTGTGTGGGGGGGGGGGGGGGGGGGGGGGGGCAGAATGAGCGCGAGTTGTACTTTACACTAAGTGCTCGATTTATTATACAGAATGTGTGAACGATACTGATACCAGAATTGGTACGTATTTACTCCAGGATCAAAAGGACATACATTACCATTAACCGTTTGTTTTTCTTTCTGAATGTCAATAAGCATGTTAAGCAGAGTGACCATGGTGATCGACTAGCATTGAAATTGAGGAGGGCAAGCATACCCCCGGTAGCAGAATCATGCTAACAGTAAATGTGCCAGTCAAATTACACACAGTTGTGCTTCGATCAAAATAGTTACTGAATTAACCGGCCTTTGATTGACTCCACCTCGTATAAATAAATCATGGTTGAACCAGTTATCAGATGTTTTTTGTTTATGATTGTTTTTTTGTTTTTTTACAGCCGCGTTCAATCAATTTAGATAATTAACGCCCGGGACCGCCCTTTATCCGTCACCATCTGAGAGACGCCAGCCCTGGTTCGAACCTGGACCGGTTAGTGCGAAAGGCAGAGCTCTGACCACTAGACCAGATCAATTCTTCACTCTAATCAATGTCATTTTTATCCTGGACTTCAGTGGCCGAGAGCACGATCATGACCCAGGACCAGTCCTAGTTCCACTGATAATTATGCTTTTGTAATCATTTACCATGTTTACGGTTGAATGAGTGAGGGTGGTATGTGTGCTCCGCTACGTTCTGTTGATTGACATCAGTGAGTTCGAGCCAATGATGCTTATTACCATGGTAAATGTGGCTGGTCCGTAATCGGGCCCCTGGGCCCAGATGTCTCGTTGATGAACGAACATTCGGGCCATCATGGCCATAGGGGCATCGATTTTTAGAGTGACCCCACAATGTGTGGCTACGAGTACAAGGGTTATCTGACGCAATACGGATTAAGTCATCGGCAACGATGGCGTTGTGTCTTATGCCTCATTTAACCGCATTTACATAATAATTGGCCTTTGCGTCATTTGCAATCAAAGTTGGCAATTGCGGGCCATTTTGGACAACGGTATATTCAATTATTTCAATTTATCTACGTAAGAAATATGGGGGATCATAGTCGCCGCGGCGGCGCTCACAACCCCCTTCATGCCTGAATCTGTGAATATTACACACGTATATATCTTATCCCTTCTTTAATTAACGTTGCATAACATTGGCATTTGCGTCATCACCAATCAAAGTTGTCAAATGCTGGGCATTTTGCACAAAGGTGTATTTTAATTAAAGGTCTTTTAATTAACCTACGTAAGCAAATTTCGGGGATTAAATCGCCGCCCAAGTATATCGCAAATATATAAGGAAGAGATAGATAGATGCGTGTACAAAATGACAGGAAATGAAGAGGAACGGGGAAGCCTATCAATTCAAAGAAATAGTTATGGAAATACTTCTTTTGTTGTAAATATTTCACGGAATAGGGGATGCTAAAAATACTGCAGTAAGAAAGTTAATGATACGAAAATAAAGATAAACACATTATTATCATGGAGTGGAGCAAATTTTGACAAGTTGTATTTTAATCAATAAACAGCCGTATATACGTTGTATGCATTAGGAGAAGATTCTTAGAAAACCCCCAACTTATTTGAATAAGGGTGTACGAGTGATAGGTACAAGTGGATACAAGACAAGCCAAGGACAATACATGTATCTTTACTTTCTAGTGACGTAGGTTATTAGTGGGACTAGTACGAGATGACAGCGGGAAAATCAGACAACAAGCGGAAAGACAAAAGAGTGACATTTTAGCCGATCTTCATGTTTTCTTAACGGCTATCATATATCATATTAAGTCTCACAATGCCGACTGTGCAAAAGTTGCGCCATAAAGCACGGTAGAAGGACAAATTAATGCGAACGTCAATGTAAGGCGTTAAAGAAGAAAGTGAATGTAAGACTTTCTAGGTAATCATTATCCGGGTGATGATTCGCTGAAGCTGCGCAACATGACAAGATAAAGATGTTTTGTTTGAACAATGGCGCGCACACGCCCCGCCGCCTCGCAAAGGCCGAATCCACGAAAGGGAGGCAGTAATAGTGCATCTTTAGACATGATCGACGCATTTACGCCACATGATCGCGATAATTAGGGACGATTGTTGACATAATAGGAACATGGATTCAGGGACGCGTACAGCCGATCGATTTACCGTTAGGCAACCCGTAACCCCATGAACTCAACATTTAATAGTGTTTTACATTGCATGAGTTTCTCGAGCTAATTTAATTCACACTGTTTATAACCTGTTTGTGTTTAATATAACTTCCTCATGACTAATATAATAACTCTTTTATTTTTATTTCATATATTCACTACTTGATGTTCTAAAATTATAATGGTTGGTAATGAATGCAATCAGTACCTTCCTATATAGTCAATTCTTCTTCAAATTTTGTTTCCCTTTTAGTTCAATGTAATAAATATGTTTCGTTATGTTTGCACAATTGCTATCTTCTCGATTTTCAAAATCAATTTCAAATCAATTAAAATAAGAGCCATACAATTACGAATAATAATAGCTACAGTATTGAATGTGCATTTAAAGGACCTTATTTATAATTCACTATACCCTAACGCGTGTTCATGTTTCTGTTTGTTTGTTTGCTTTTGGGGGGGGGGGGGTGGTTAGTTAGTTTTGTTGTTTATTTGTTCGTGCATATTCGGCACCGGAACAAAGTAATTATGACTTATTCAAAGAGAATGCTATAGAACCATTGAAATATGTGTTAAATCGCAAGTAACAATCCGGATACGTTAGAAGTATAGTAAGGGCAATGGAACGTTGACATTATACTAATGCGGCGATCAAGCGCACAATCAGTATTTATGTTAAGACGCTGCGGGAAGATTTTCGAGGAAAAATTTGCTTTTTTTTAGCCCTGGCGTAACACATTGAATTCAGCAAATATAAAATGAAAACGAAAGTACGACAGTCGGTCACGTGTGGTATTTTCTTCCGCCTGTGGTATACTGATTATACGGGTGCGGTTCGTTATTCCGAAGGTTCGTTATTCCGAACACGCAAATTTTCTATACCTGAGTGTTCGTTACTCCGAAAATGAAATAGGGTTCGTTAATCCGAACATTTGTTGCATTATTCCGAAGGTTCGTTATTCCGAAGGTTCGTTATTCCGAAGGTTCGTTATTCCGAAGGTTCGCTATTCCTAAAATGAAATCGGGTTCGTTATTCCGAAGGTTCGTTATTCCGAAGGTCCGTTATTCCGAGGGTTCGTTATTCCGAAGGTTCGCTATTCCTAAAATGAAATCGGGTTCGTTAATCCGAAAATGAAATCGGGTTCGTTAATCCGAATATGAAATCGGGTTCGTTAATCCGAAAATGAATTTGGGTTTGTTATAATGCTATAATTTCATATAAAGAGATAAAATAAACTTAAATGTTTGATTGGTCTGGCCAAGGGAGGGAAAGAGGGAGGGGTATGCTTAATGCAGGCTGTAAATTAAATACACAAAACACAAACTATAGTATTATAGCAAGCCCGATTTAATTTTCGGAATAACGAACCCGATTTTATTTTCGGATCAACGAACCTTCGGAATAATGAACCTTCGGAATAACGAACCTTCGGAATAACGAACCCGATTTTATTTTCGGATCAACGAACCTTCGGAATAAAGAACCTTCGGAATAACGAACCTTCGGAATAACGAACCTTCGGAATAACGAACCTTCGGAATAACGAACCTTCAGAATAACTGAACCTTCGGAATAACGAACCTTCGGAATAACGGACTGTAACCGATTATACAACTTACATGTTATAATGATGATTTGCCCGATAAGAAGGATAATTTGTTTATACGAAACTTATTATTGAAATACAAAAGGATTGAAATAATAGGACAAAGAAGATACAATCTATTTCAAGTTGTTTTCTTCGCTGCTCGGTGTTAAAGGGGTAGTTCAATTTTGGTATAGAGGGCGCTGCACGAAATTATTGTGAGATCATGAAAAACTGAGTGTAAAATTTGAAAGAGCATACAAATTTAATGACAGAATAAACTTTATTTGATAAAAATCGGTCCAGAAGCGGCTGAAATATCAATAAATATATCCAATCGGAATAAATCTGGGCCCCAAATTTATTCGATGATTTAAAAAAATAAAAGTTACACTTACACTTACATTTTTTCAAAATGTTTCAAAAGAGGCTTTTTAATAGTTTTGATGATCTCTCTATTAAATCATTATTTTCAACAAAACAGCACATGCATAATTTTGTATGAAAATTGTTGAAACCAATGCTTTTTAGAGAGCGCTCTATTGTGTTTTAATGGCTCTTTATGAATGATAACAGGCTTTTTACTTAGACGTTTGTAATTGTATATACCTTGCGAGCATGGTGGAGTTATAACTATTATGTTGTAATGTTATTGTGCAGGTTTTTGTTACTAAAGCTCAGCCTTACCAAAACTGAACTACCCATTTAATCTGTAAAGATACAAAATAATACAACCTCGAACGTATATGAACGTGCGGACCAATAATTATGTTTATCCCCTGCATGCATCCCCGAAATAAAACATCTGTTACATCATTCACGTTCACATTCACAACAGGCTATACTTTAAACTTTTAAGCAATACGAAAAATTCCCTTCTATACCTCGCACAAAAAGTTCCGCAATCGAGGTTTGCACATTAATAACTTTTTTATTACGCTATTACCATTCATAAATTTGGTATCATTGGAAAGCGTGAATCCTCATATTTACATTGATATAACATTTGCTATGAATATTTCATTATGGAATGTGCATTGCATCCAAATGTATGGCAAAGTCAAAAGTGAAATATTGCAAAATGCACTGATTTTGTCAACAGAGTGCCTTCCTTGGCTTGAATGGGGGTGAGTTGGTAATGCATTCAAGCCACGTTTTAATCTTCAAACAAAAGGAAGGCACACTGTTGACAAAATCAGTGCATTTTGCAACATTTCATTTTTTACTTTGCCCTACATTCGGATGTAATGCACATTCCATGATAAAATATCCATAGCAAATGTTATATCAATGTAAAGAGGAGGATTCACGCTTTACAATGATACCAAATTTATGAATGGTAATAACGTACTAGGCATTCAAGCTACATTTTAATCTTCAAACAAAAGGAACGCCCTTTGTTGACAGAATCAGTGCATTTTGCAACATTTCACTTTTGACTTTGCCCTACATTTGGATGCTATGCACATTCCATGATGAAATACTCATATCAAATGTTATATCAATGTAAAGGGGAGAATTCACGCTTTCCAATGATACCAAATTTATCAATGGTAATTAACCTAATAGAAAAGTTATTAATGCGCAAACCTCGATTGCGGAACTTTTTGTGCGGAGTATATACGAGAAACGCAAATAGCAAATCCCCTCATACCACAACAAATCAAAAATAGCAAATATTCTCCAAAACAAAAATTTAAAATAGTAAATCTAGTCCATAAATAACGATATCAATTGGTTTGTTTTGCCGTATTTGTAACACTCATACAAGTAACAAACACCGATTATTGGCTATTTATATAAGTTTGGAGTTAGTAACTTAAAACAATGGTTATCAATAAAATGTAATAATTATACTACCATGATGCTTGAATTGTAGAAACACATATCAACAGCCGAGTTACAGGACTGTTTACATTTAAAAAGCAGCCGTTAACCCAAGAGGGCTCTCCGACACCTGCAAGTTTCAACAATTTCTATCAAGAAATGTGACCGTGATGTTTGGTTAAAGTAATTATTCAATAGAGAGAAATGTGTAGGCTTTATACTTGTTTTTAACTAAATTATCGAATAAATGTGGGCCCCACATTGATTCCGAATGGCTACATTTATGGATAATTTAGCTCTTTTTTAACCGATTTTAATAAAACAAAGTTTATTCCATCATTAAAATTGTATTACAAAGTTATTTCTTAAAACGCCCTTTAAACCGAACCCTAATGGCTAACCCATTCACCACGGAAAGTCGGAAATATGGTATAGAATGTCTACACTCTATATGGGAAATGTCTCGTAGGGAAGGGGTTCACCATTGTCGACGGGATTCGGGCGAGCCGAGTGTATCATCTACATGATAATGACAACAATTCAAGAGTAAAATGATTCATAAACCAACCACATCCGTTCGAAAATCATCAGTTTGGTCTTGTTTTGCTCTAAAGACGTTGTTTGAATACTGGCTAAGGAGGACCCCCATGACCCCACCCCCTATCAATGTAGGACGCAGAAAAGGGGTACTATTTTGGTATAATTATGAATATGGAAAATACTGCTGAAAACTGCTTGTCTACTAAAAAATCGCCAATGTGGTAAAATGAGAGTCGTATACAGCCTAGCTTTCGATCCTAGCAGAATCTTCGTCAGGACACAAATGACAGTTACTACAGAAAAAACACAGAATATATACCAACATAAACACATGTATATATGGAAGGGGGGCTGGAAAGAGGAAAGGAGGCGGAGACACAAAACAATGAAAGCAACTGTGAGTGGGTGAGTAATTATGATTACAACAAAAACAGTTTCATGAGATTAGAGTTTTAGGTTTAGAAACTAAAGTTTCTTTCAGTGTTATTTCTGCACCAATATTGGCTCAAACTTTTACGGCTCGTTCCTCTGATTTGGTTCCTTATAGTGAAAGTATCAACATGCAAGGATTTCAATGCATTTTCATGTTTTCGAGTAAACAAACTGAGCTCCCAGGATCAGATCGGGTTAAGTTAAAGCATTCAATAACAAAAATAGCTTTCTTGTCTACTCGATATATTCTGCACGTTATATGCAGCTTGTCAATGGGTAAACAAGGTTGAAGGGATTTTTTTTTTTTGTGAACTACGAGTAGAATGATTTTAAAAGATTACAGTAAAGATTCGCAATCCTTATCCATCTTAAAATGTTTTCCCAAAACAAGAGTCTTTATAGAAGATCCACTTAATCCAGCCGTCCATATTAGCCTATAGCATGCAGACACACTCGATCTAAAAGGTTATGAATGTACACACAAACAAGCACACATGCACACATCAATGTTGCCAAGCACAAACTGACCCACACACTCACACACACACACACACACACACACACACACACACACACACACACACACACGCGCGCGCGCGCGCACACACACACACACACACACACACACACACACACACACACACACACACACACATACACGCACACACATACGCACACACACACACACACACACACACACACACACACACACAACCATACAGACAAACAAACGTTCATACAAATACCACGCTGCATTTGCAGACGAGGTTCGCGTAAACATGTTGTTTCATTGGTACATGGCATAACCATGAACTTTTAAAAAAGATAAAAGCTTCGCAAACTATAATCCTCTCTGAAAGTTTACCATAAAACACTAAGTCGTTTTAGAACTAAGTTCTTCTCCCAAAACGTTTGTCTGAATATTGCTTTTAGGTTAAAAAACATTATAATACATTATGTTATAGACTCGAGCCGATATATTATGCAAATTATGCACATAACAACTATTTTACAAACAAACAAGTTTTTGAAGGATTGAAAGTTTCGTGGTCAAATTAAAATGCTTTTAAACGAGTATGCTTTAGAATACTTTGATATGTTTAAATTTATTCGATGATTTAAGAAAAAAAATGCTTACACTTTTTCAAACATTTGCAAAAGAGGTCATTAAGTAGTTGTTGATGATCTCTCTATTTAATCAGTTTGTAATATTATGGTGCAGGTTTTGGTAACTAAAATTCAGCTTGGTCAAAACTTTCCCTTTATACGAGCATTTTTGTTGTTATTATTATTATGAATTATACGTGATGTAGATAATAATTTCGAGCCCACCTCGGCAATAGATTGACTATCACAAGAAGCCCATTCGTTAGTTGTATACTATGCTTTACACTATTCTTATTTTGTATATATATTTTACTGGAATGATGTTGTGTTAACATTGAATATAAACAATATACAAAACTGTTGAAAACGGGTAATTCCGCTAAAGAAAAATCAGTCTTAGTAATTAAAAATATTAACCAGATGTATCGGTTCTTTTGATTCTACCCAATTCTGTATCAAGGGTATATTCATACCATGTGAAATATTACATCATAATACTAATTATTTGATTAATAAATACAACAAGCATTTGAAAACTTTAACAAAATCGACTGTAATAGTATTTGCGATACTCCGACAATGATAATGGTATATACAATACACCGAAACGTGATGGCTGTAAGGCATGAAGTGTGGGTTCGGAGTAATCAACTACGTGACTACGATTAATCAAGTTCTGAAGGTCTAAAGCTAGTACACGTACACTGGATGTCAAGTCAATCACATAAACAGAAAATACGAACAATAATATTTATACAAGATATATTCAATTCAATAATATGAAGGCTCGCTTTACATTCTTTGAAAATTGAGATATAGGAAGGAAAGTTATATCTTACAAATTCCAAGATA
The DNA here is from genome assembly GCA_037951105.1 of Echinarachnius parma. Lineage (NCBI taxonomy): Eukaryota > Metazoa > Echinodermata > Echinoidea > Clypeasteroida > Echinarachniidae > Echinarachnius > Echinarachnius parma. The sequence goes on along the minus strand of JBAMJV010006782.1, from coordinate 16,983 downwards.
CTATTAAACGGAATACCAAGGAGGTACAAACATGAATAATATGCCTGTCACGTACATATTTGGTCTACGTGAGTTTAGTATTGATATATAATTTGAGCATGTTGAGACACATAATACATTTGTTTTTAAACATACTTTCTTTGTTTCAAACTCAGAAATGTTGTTCAATTTGAATTGTAGGCTCCTATACCATTAGATATAATTATTATTTAGAAGGCTAAAACCAATTAGCAGTGCATATTTATTGTTATCATAGTAGCATTATATACGTATATATATATATATATATACGTAATTTGTAAATATTCTGTGTATTAACTACACATTATGTGCACTTAACAAAAACAAAAAAAACCCACACCAGGTTTGCATTATAATTTTGAAAAAAGTAGTAAAGCAATTGGCAACAATAGTCTTTCTAGACTGATTGCCTTTAAATTTAAAAACAACAACAACAACAATAACATTGCTGTGAGTGATGCTGTGTACCGATGGGCCCAGTAATCGGCGTAGCTACGAAGGGTCACGTGCTCCCAATAATTCGACATAATTATACAAACAATTGAAACATATAAGGATAACGTCTTTTAAAAAATAATGTGCACCCAATAATTCTCGTGCCCCCTTAGAAATAAATAAATAAATAAATAAATAAATATATCTGACAAAATAAATAAATAAATACAATCTGTCAGTCCGACCATATACCATGGCCTAGTACGTCACTGGGTCCACTAAAACACGTACAACCAAATGAGAACTGTAATATCATACAGTGAAACCATACATTATTGTATGCATGGGGGATTTATCGTTGAAGCTCTTCGAGTAGAATTTGAATATGACATAAATTGTCTCAATGGCATAATTTACCGCACTTATATAGCAATTGAAACGCTAATGGACGGAAAATGTGTCGCAAACAGCAGAACATTAAGTATCTAATAACTCTTTATATTCACAATGCATACACTACATGCATAAGTATGCATACATTGGACGAAATGCCCCTTGGATAATTTATTGACGCTGACAAGCGTTACAAATATTGTATTTTAAATTAAATCATAGATCTTAATATGCTCGCAATTTTTAGGTGCATCACGCTCCTCATCAAAGTCAAATGAAAGACGCCGACACATGCACACGGCATGTCATTTCATCATTCAAAACACGAACAATTTCTACCAAAGAACCAATACCTAACCGTCTCTTGAAGGAAAGATTGAAGAAGAAACCCTATTATTGACCTCCCCTTAAAATCGTTCAACATATATCCTCGATGTGACGCATTGTTATTGTGAATATTATAATTTTGTTTTATTAGGATTTATTTGTTTTTAAATTTAGATGCCATTCTTAAGCTTTTGTATTATAAATGACGCGTTGCTTGTTTTTCAAAACGCCCTGTTTGTTTATCATGTGAGGGCGACCCTGGTTGTGGTACTATGAATGAAAATCGGACACTTAGTACAAGTATCCCAGTCACGTTGTTTCGTTACCATGGTTACTGGCTTACTGGGCGTACGTATCATTGATCCATTATCCTCTTATGAAAATCTGATATAGTTGTTATTGTCGGAATATGAACGTAAAAATGCACGTAAATTGAAAAACTCAGTTCAACCACCCTCTTAAGCCGTGGTCACAACCCGCCGTACTTGCAAGTGCGTGCTGTCTACTTGCAAAAACGTGGGCAAAATGTGGGTATCCGTACGTGGTGAGTACCGCCTCAGTACGGATTTGGGAGCACGCAGACACTCCGTAGCACTTTTAGTGCACGAGGGACTTTCGCTGCGTTCGGGCTGCGGTCGGGCTACCAATTCACCCCCAGTACGGTTGACGCGCGTGCCCTCTACAGCCAATGAGCGCAGGTGCGTGCTGCGCACGTGATAAGTGCGTGGTCCGTGCTTACTCGGCACTTCCCCAGTTCAACTGTCCAATGAGCACGCAGAACTCATTTCGCAGAACTGCAGATTTCTGCAGTATAATATGAGCAGAAAAGGTTGTTCGCACTTGCACGCACTTACAACGTACGTGAGCAGCACGTATAAGTACGGCCTCCGTGCGATAACATGGCAATCGCACGGAGATCGTACGTTGTAAGCACGTACAACTCACTTACCACGTGCGCAACGTACGATGCACGCAACCGCTCACGGCCAGGCGTGGCGTGCGGGCCACGTACTTACACCGTGCGTTGACGTACTCCCTCCCTGCTCTTTCCACTCCCTCCCCACGTTTTCAGAAAAACGTGGCGGCCGTGGCCGCGGACTAAAAACACGCACGGTGGGTTGTGACCTGGCTTTAAGTGGGTCGAAAGTGGTTTTATCTGTGTACGTGAAGAAATTAAGTACAAGTTAAAATAAATATACACTGATTTGATTCTATTACTTAATTGGCGGTTGGATTAGAAGACTTGCGTTCGCCTATAACATGTATTTGATTTGTGAAGATGGGAATGATGTTGGATGTGGATGTGGTGGGGCAAGATTGGTAGAGCGCGTGCCTTCCAATCGTGAGGTCCCGAGTTCGAACCCAGAGTATGCCCACCGCGTTTTTCCTTCAGCAAGACAATTTATCCACATTTGCTGCTCTCCACCCAGGTGTATAAATGGGTACCCGGAAGGATGGAACGTAGTTCCTTAGCATTGTGTGCGCCTACAAGGTTGCCCGTGGCTGGAATGCTCCCCAGGGAGGGGAAAACGTGCACTTTGTGTGCTGGATTGATTGCAGAATGTATCCGATGACCGGGGTAATAATATAATTGTAAAGCCCTTAGAGATTATTATCAATCGTGATATATAGGCGCTATATAAATCGAGGATATTATTATTATTCTGGTAAATGACATCAAGCCCCGGGACAAAAATTACCAGTTTACGTTCGGCTATGACATGTATGCTAATATGAGCTAAATAAACACAACAGCATTGAATTTGAAAACATTTAAACCCTAAAATAAGTATCTATACTCCAATACAAAACAAAATACTTGACTCGACTGTCTTAGGTGCGTAGGTTGGTGTGTCCCCTTGCTCCCCTACGAGAAATCCTGCTCCATTCTGATCCACCCTGCATGGGCTAGTAAGTTGTTCTGCCTCTTGTAGGGATAGACCCACATCGCACTGAACTTGGTCCTTCCATCTCGTAGGAGGGCGTCCCCGAGGTCTGCGTGCATCAAAATCATTCTGGTAAAAAAATACTTGCATATCATTAAATCTCATTATTGCCTGAAATGTAATTTACATTGCACATTGTAATTGTCGAATACATATATTATTCCTGTTTATCGTTAAAGAAAACCGTCTACAGTTTTATAGCGTGTCTGCAGGGATTGTTATTGAGGTGGATATTTAAAGACTAAAGATAACCTTCTGAAAAACAAGTACAGTGGATTATGTTTGTCAAGTAACCAATATACAAGCTTAACTTTTTACAAACAAATCAGAATATTTGTTTCCCCGTGTACACCTACATGTACGTCGGTCGATGAAAACACGTTTACCGTCACCATCGTCAGTTCTTTACAAGGTTTACTTAACCCTCGGAGGGCAAATTTAAATTGACAAGAATACACTTGAGCCAGTTCTTCTGATAAGTTTACTATGACTAGCGTTATTCATTCATTCGTCTACAATATACACATGTATAACAGGAAGTTAGTAAGAAGGCTGAGGGCCTATACCATCCGTTCTACACTCGTATAATATATCGATCCTCTCGATAGAACCGATTCCATGTGAATGATAATTGTGACTTATAATCTAATGTCGACAATGGCACTCAGTTGGTTAATGCTTACGTAATTTATTGGTACATTTCTGAAGGTACTAAGCTATGTAAAGCTGCATGGACGACATTGCAGGGAGCCGATTTATTCCTTTGCCATGATTGTTGGCAGCTAGCTTAGTCCTAACTCTCATAAATATTTACTATAAGGATTCTGTTTGTGAATGTGGAGCGTAAATCTGTAAACAAAAATCAAAAATCAAAATCTCGTGAATCCCGTACGCCCACCCTTAAAAACATGTTTACTCGCACACCGTTAATTAAATTAAAACATATGCGCAATAAACTCTTGACAGTGCTTGAACTGATCCGAAAAAAACAGCAACAACAGATTACTGTATCGTCTTGCGTAACCATTCAAGTTCAAGTAATACTGTGCCAACATAGATGTCTGTGTTGGCCCAACACAGACACCTACATGGATAGTTCAAGCTTAATGAATTGACTACATATATCCTACAAAGTTTATGAAACCATTTAAATGCATAAATAATTATTTAAAGTCAAAAGTATCGATACAGTGACCAACTGTCCTTATACTAGCGGCAAATCTGCATAATTATAGTGACCACCAAAAGTGATCCATTTGTAGAGATGTTGATAATTAAACCTGTCTTTAGAGGTCATCTGTCCACGGGCGTAGCGACTTACGTAATACCTATTCATCAGGGGGGATGAATGAATAGATCACCCCCCCCCCCCCGCCCCCACTTGAATGGGTATCAATGACATGTCTACGCCCGTGCATCTGTCTATTACAGCGTCCAATTTTCGTTTCCCCTTTGGGTTGTTACTTTACACAGGTTTGACTGTACCATAATATTTCAAAACATGATATGCATATTACGGTCATAAGTGTGCATTAGAAATATTGTTTCCCTGAAATGTAGCTGTCCAAGTGCATTAATTCATATTAAAATATGTATATATTCTACGTTAACTTGTGTAGTTCAGTGATGTATCATGTTTATGTATTGTTCCACATAATGATTTGGCTTGTGTGAGAGGAGAGGGGGGGGGGGGGGGTTGGGGGTGGAGCGGGGTACAATTACCCCCCTGGTCTTCCTTTATCTACGTCAGAACCAAGCGCACACTTTGCACACCGTGATAACCTTCAAAATCTAGGTTCTTCTGCGTAGTGCGGCTTACCTCGGATTGATGGTAGAAGATTAAAGTAGTTAATTATGTTGTTTTCTAATCAAACAATATTATGCAAACAGACGGATCATCTTAAACAATTATTTATATTTTGGATGTTTTCGCACCACGTTGGTCTCCACATGACTTGTTCAACACTTGTTTACCCCCAACGTATTAATTAGTAAAACCTGCTTGCATGAGTAATTAGTGTGTGGACTTGTTTATAGTGTTTGAAACATTTCAGGGTCCCCTGGTGGTCACGTGTTGCGGTCACCTGACATGCCCGACCGGACGAGCAAAGTCACGGCTGATTAGATGTTCACTGATCTAATTATCGTTCGGGATAGACTATTGGCTTGGAAAAGTGACACTGTGGATGCGCTATATATACTGTGTTGTTGCATAACCTAACTGATGCCCCACTCCAGTGACTGGAAATGGGCACACTCTATGAATCTTTTATTATCCATCCCAATGTTGGGCGTATGTAAAGGTTTTGTATAAATTATTGGGAGGGGGAAAATGCCCTTGGACATGTCGAAGCTATGCCACTGATGTTTAAAAGTCGTATCACTCCATAGAAAGTCAGACCTCTTACTTTATAACTTGGAAGTTGGGGGATGGGGCCCGTCTGTGTCCCCAATAATTTGACCAAAACAATAAAACAAACCATAGGGGGAAAAATAAAGAAATGCAGAGAATGTGCCCCCTGCACTAGTCCAGCCACGCTACGACACTGGCGTTCATCATGTTCAGGGACAACTTCAAACAAACAATGTGGAAAGATGGTAGCTCGGGTGGCATCAACTCTCATTTATAGAATAATTTATCCGGATTAGTAGTATTTGTCATTCTAGAAAAATCAGGGAAGCTCAGTGGTGATATATCTTGATGTGTGCAACGCATTAGCGCCGAAAACAAACTTATTTTGTTGATGTAAACCGATATCGAGGGTCAAGGTCCTTGTGTTTGTCGGTCTCTCACCAAAATTATCTCCCTTCCATGTTTAACCAGGATCAGCGAGTCGTGAATTCCCGGATTTGTAAACAAACATGTTTTTGTTCTTTTTAGAATTAACTGCAGGATATAATTAACTGGCTGCACTGCACCTTTTCTCTAAAAAGCAAGGAAAATGGGTCTGGCGAAAGTAATATGTGAACTGCCCTCGTTTTTTTTTTTCTTCAAACAACTATTAAACAAGAATGGAAATGTTTAATCGTGATTTTCCGTGTTTAAACGAACATGACTTGTTTTGCTTTTTAGAATTAACTGAAGGATTTACAATTCATATGCTGCACTTTTACTTTGAAAGCACGCAAAGTGGGTCTTGCGCGATATATGTTTAAGGGGATAGTACAGTTTTGGTCAAACTGAATTTTAGTAACCAAAACTTGCACTATAATCACAAACTAATAGATATGACTCCACCATGGAGTCACAACAAATTGTGAATGTGATGTTTTGTTTTGTTAAAATAATGATTCAATAGAGAGATCTTCCACAACTATTTAGAATTAAAAACCCTCTTTGGTAATTGTTTGAAAATAGTGTAGGCATAATGTATATTCTTTAAATTAAATTATCGAATAAAATGTGGGTCGCATAATAATTCCAATCGGATTTATTTATTGATATTTCAGCTGTTTTCAAACCGATTTTGATCAAACAAATTTAATTCTGTCATTAAAATTGTGTGCTCTTTGAAATTGTACACTTAGTTTTTCATTACTTCTCAAAAAAATAATTCTCGAAGCGCCCTCTAAACCAAAACTGAACTATCCCTTTAATCGTGAATCCCCGGGTCTGAACAAACATGACTTGTTTTGTTTTTAAGAATTAACTGAAGGATATATATACAATGATATACTGGCTGCACTTTCACTTTCAAGCATGAAAGTGGGTCTTGCGAAAGTAATATGTGAACTTTACTCGTGCAGCACTCGCATGGCACCAGGTAACACCGTGAACAGCTTCAGGACTTCTATTCAGTAATTATATCATATATCCAACAGTACTGTATTGGACAGATTAATGACAACACTTTTCATAAATCATGATAGCTATATATCATATCCATAATATGTGTTTACAGACTACTATGGTATTATAAATCATGCATATTACCATGCTTCGTCATGTTAGGTAATATATTGTCAGGCCCGTAGACAGGGGGTTGCTTTGGGTGCGTACGCAGTCGCACCCCCCAAATTCAGGAAGGTCCACTTTTTATTGGTGTCAGCTATCTAAAACCAGTGGTCTCGGGCAACGATCGGTCTTATTGACGACCCCCCCCCCCCCCCCCCCCCCCTCCCACTTACAAACCAGTGGTCTCGGTCTCGGCCTCGACATTTTTTGTCGACGGACAGCCCCCGGTCTCGGTCTCGGCCACGGTGGGTCTCGGTCTCGTTTTTGTAAATAACACCCCCCCTCCCCCCCCCTCCCCACTTCCCATTGAATAATCCTGACTACAGGACAGTGTTGTATATATTGATTATTATAATTTGTTTAAAGGGGTAGTTTAGTTTTGGTAAGGCTGAACTTTAGTAACCAAACCTGGACAATAACCTTCAAAACTAATAGTAATAACTCCACTATGCTCGAAAAGTATACAAACTTGCAAAATGACTAAGTAAAAAGCATGTTATCATTCAAAAAGAGCCATTTTGATCACGAGAGGGCGCTTTTTTAAAGGCGTCAGTTTCAACCATTTTCCATAGACAATAATGCATGTGATGTTTTATTACCAGACTGATTTTATAGAGAAAACATCAACAACTACTTAAATAACACTTTCGAAATTTTTTGAGAAAGTGGAAGCATTTTTTGAATTTTTTGAAAAAACCGTTAATTATTTGGACCCCAAATAATTATAAGATCAGATACATTTATTGATATTTCAGCCGTTTGTGGGCCGATTTCGACCAAATAAAGTTTATTCTGGCATTAAAATTGCATGTTCTCTCAAATTTGACACTCAGTTTTTAATTACCTCACAAAAAAATTGCGATGTGCAGCGCCCTCTCTACCAAAACTAAACTACCCCTTTAATGTACATGATTGTAATGATTTGGAGGCGATCCTGAAAGGCCGCGCATATAGCCCGGTGACAATTCGACGCAGAAAGTAAGATAGGCGCCACCCGATTATGCTTATTACACATTTTGATTTTTTTATATCATACTTCAAAAGGTACAAGAACAATGCCAAAAATGCACCGATTCCCACGTTTGGTTGTTGTATTGATTATCATTAAAGTTCATTGTTACAAATTGTACGATTTGACGGCAGTTAAAAAACAAATGTGTATACTGTCTGTAGTATCATGCATGGTTCCATACACAACAGAGATAGGCGCCGCCCGACATGCTCAATTAGAGACAGTTTGATTTTGATGTATACTCCATCTAAAATGGAAAAAAAAATAATAATAATAAAAAATAAAAAAACACACACACACACACACGTCAAAAACAATACCAAAATGAGCAAATTCCCATAATATTAGGTTAATTTGATTGTACTTTTTATCATTTATTTTAGTCAAAATACGATTGGGTGGCAGCCCTAAAAAGGGTGTGTAGTCCTAACGTGGTTCGATGCAGAACTGAGGTGGGCGAGGCTCCTCCCGACATGCTTAATTGAAAACAGTTTGATTTTGATATAAATTATAGACTCCAAAAAGTGCTACAAAAACATTGCCAAATTGCGCCGATTCCCACGTTAGGTAAAGTGTTTTTGTAATCATTTATTTTCATTGTAATTATTATAAATTGATGGCAGCACTGAACATGCTGAAAAGGATGGCGCCACCCTGTATACAGAAAGTCTTTTCATATTGAAAACTCCCCAAATATGACAATATAATTGACCATATGATACAAAATGCCTCAATACGTGGGAAGGACCTTATCTTTGTTTTTAATATATTTCAAAAATAAGATAAAAACATGAACCATCGAAATGACAAAATACACGGCCCTGCTGAAAAATAGCTTTATAGCTGAAAGCGAGAACTTTTTTCATTCGTATATACCGTGATTAAAATAAAATAAACAATCAAACAAATTAACGGGTAGGACTCGTGGTGAATGTCCCACGAAACCCCAAAATCATGAATGACAAAAACAGATAACAATCCGAAATTCAGTTCAAGGTGGATAGTATAGCCAGCCCACTGGGTGGATGGCATGCAGTGATTATTATCTGTTGCAGCGGTATTCGGGTGTTTTTACCCTCGCATATCCTGTTTACCATATTCAGGCCTATTTTTCAATGTTTTTTTCAATGTTCTGTTATTCTTTCTGGTTCCAAATTTACTTTCGTAATCAGCTCGTTTTATTATTAATATTCCACGGTCATCATTATCATGATTATGCAGTATATTTTTGGTGAAACGCAATTTGCTACGACGACATCTGCTCTGAAATGTATGATTCGCGTAACTTATTGGTTTTAGTAAAAGTTAAGATTATGTTTATGTTATATATTTAGAGCTCGTGTTATGCTTATTGTATGTGTTTTATGTTAATATATTTTCTATTAATAACGGAATATCACTGAAGTTGAAATATTAAATCTTTTGTTTATGTCTAGCATGAAAATTAAAGTATACACAACAAATAATTACAAATGTACAAGTTATTTTCTCTTGTGTAACAAAGCATTATAATTTGTTCATATCAAGCGTAAGAAATTTGAAGAAAAAAAGCTGTGTATACAAGACGTCGTATTATATTTTCTTGCGGAAATTGAACAAAACCCACTAAAAAGAATCCGGCTGCCATGGCTGCCCAGAGCGGAAAACTCGTGTGTGATATACCACGACATCATATCGTGGGATCCTGTCTAGTCCCGTCTAGTTGTCAGATAAGGTACATGATACAGAAAACAAGGTACATATTGTATTAGCAAGACTGCATGGAATGTTAAACAACCAAGATTTACAGATGATACGCAGCCCCCCCAAAAAATGTATCAAATCATTCGGATGATACAGATACATGATCAGATGGTTACAGTCCGTTATTCCGAAGGTTCGTTATTTCGAAGGTTCAGTTATTCCGAAGGTTCGTTATTCCGAATGTTCGTTATTCCGAAGGTTCGTTATTCCGAAGATTCGTTGATTTGTGTGGACTTGGGAAAGGGGATCAATCTTACTCTAATTGCCGTGGCTGCATGGGGGTGGGGGAGAAGGGAAGGGGGGGGGGGCAAAGAGTGGCTTATTTTTCTTTGTAAAACAGTGCAATAAGAATATATATATATTTATTTATTTATATCTTTCTCATGTAAAAAACATGAAATAAAACCAAAATCCATTTGATATATTTATAATTATGTCATAAAGTTAGATTTTGCTGCTTGATATCAGTCCAAAATCACATTTTATTTGTCTGAATTGTATGTATTTCATCATAAATAGCAACTAAGGGCAGGGGGGGGGGGGGGGGGGGGTTGCTATTTTGAATCCCCGCAAGTGATGTTTTCCACATCACATTTTCACTTGGCAGCCCAAGGGGGGGGGGGGGGGGGGATTGTTCCATTTTTAATGTTCATGATTCCTTCATGCATGCATGTTTATGCTTTATTAATGTAAAAGTTAATTTGTATTATTTAGATGTGAATGTAAAATCATTTTGTAGGGTAGCGGCGTAATGAGCAAAACATTGTTTGCATCACCACCGAATAATGCGAGGGAGCGAAGCAACTAAGCCTGAAGGACCGAAGCAACTGAGCGGGGGGGGGGGGGGGGGGGAGGGTGTGGAGGGGGTTGGCCCCCCCCCCCCCCACCCCGTTAGGGAGCTTTGACATTTTTAAATTGAAACTGTGCAATCTGAGTTTTTACTCTCTTTTCCAATACAATTAGATAAAAGCCATGATTTAAATTGATGTGGGAGGGGGGCCCATGACACCCCCCCCCCCCACCACTACGCCAGTGCACACACACACACACACACACACACACACACACACACACACACACACACACACACACACACGCACACACGCACACACACACATACACACACACACACACACACACACAAACACACGCACACATACCCTATTTCATTTTCGGATTAACGAACCCCAATTCATTTTCGGACTAACGAACCTTCGGAATAACGAACCCGATTTCATTTTAGGAATAGCGAACCTTCGGAATAACGAACCTTCGGAATAACGAACCTTCGGAATAACGAACCTTCGGAATAACGAACCTTCGGAATAACGAACCTTCGGAATAATGCAACAAATGTTCGGATTAACGAACCCTATTTCATTTTCGATTAACGAACACTCAGGTATAGGAAATTTGCGTGTTCGGAATAACGAACCTTCGGAATAACGAACCGCACCCGATCAGATAACGGTATAGACAGCTAAATAATAGTCTATCTGCTTGTTGAGGTGCGAATTTCCTCGTTTGTCCCATCAATCTAATTATCTGCACCTCCTTCACGCGATAATAAGCTAACGATGATCACGTGTGTCTAACAAGGAGTATACATGAGACCAGTGGCGTATCCAGTGTAAGCCAGTGGGGTGAGGTCAACGAGGGAAGGGGGAGGGGGAGGGGTGGGCAATTAAGAGAGAACGAAATGTTTCCCACAAGATGTGTGCAGCGTAAAACAATGTTCTTGTATATTTCTCCCCACAGCCATGTCAACCGAAAAGGGCAGCTTCAGGGGAGAGGGGATGGAGCGGCCTTAATTATGTTCCTCAGGGATGGGGGCGGCGTACACTTCTTTCACCCTCTTTACCCCCTCTGTAGCTACATCACTATACACACCTGACCGGCAACAACATCACAAAACAACAAGAAAGTGAAAATGAAAACAAGACACACAAATTACTCAATAACATCTGCACGTGATCCGTCTTGCACTACAATCATTGGACATGTATGTTATGTCGGATGCCCTCCAAAAATAGACGCGCGAACAATTATCGTGTTCCTTAAAATTGCCCCGGTGCTAATTAGGTGGTTTTCTTTCTCATTATCACATGATACAAGGATGGCTAAATATTAGTATGATCGTGTAAAGAGATAATTGATTTATGAAAAGTAAAAATATGCTTTCAGCATCTCTCTGTTTCTCTCTTGTTCCGGTTTGCATTTCGTTTCGCCTCCTATAATCGGATAATAGACTTGAATCATGTGTAGTGTATGAGGGTGTGGTAAAAAAAGATGATTAGCTGTATTCGTGTAAGTACACTTTATGGAAATAGGACTGTATAAATAAAGTTTTAAGGATCTAAATTGTGCCGAATTTCTTCAGGCCAAAAATAGATGCACGCCCTTGTTGTGTATGTCTAACATGATGTAATTACCGTAAGGTTGTAACGTGTAGGGAATCCCCCGGTAAGGTGAGAGTGTGGGCTGTATGGTTATAACAAAAATAAATGATATTGATAAACGTCCTTTCCACAGCAATCGACACAAAAAAAAACGACAACGCGTAATTATGATTGTTTTAAATGGACAAGGAAAGCCACTGTGACTTAGAATGACCAAATTCTCCTTCGAGCATAATCGTGTATTTTAGTGACGAAAGTATGAAATATTATATTTTGTACTAATATGAAAATTAGGATTAAAGATTATGATTAAAGTCCAGTAGAAAGGGAGCGAGGGAGTGCAGAGTTTTGGAAGATTCCCCTTCTATATTCGATGCAATTCAAACATGACATAAACCAATTCACATTGTGAACTGATGGATACCATCTCCGCTGTACATATACAAAGTTAGAGGGATCTAGTAACTTTGTTGGCATATGCAGAAAGTGCTGAATGGTTGGACAAATTTGTAGTTTTGTAATTTCATACGTCCTCTGAGTATTGTGTGAAAATTTCACGATGGCCGAGTTATGAGCAAAAATGCAAATGATATTCCCAAACTCATTGCCCTGCATTTGTACACGGTTATTGCGGATACAACAAGGTATGAGTGAACCACTGGATTTCGGATTAATTTTTGTGGATTTGGACATAATTATAATGTTACTAGCAGGACATGGCATGTTCACATTAGTGTTTTAACATAATGATAAGACATTAGCACCTCTTGCCGGATATCGAACGGTCAAGGTAGATCAATATGATTGCATAAACATTGACACGATAGCTTGACACGATTAACAAACATTTCCGGTGTGAACTCATCCCGTTCACACAATGACTATAGTCGTGTCTTCTACCTACATAATGTTCATTCATATGCATGCATGGCCATGTGGAATTTTTTCCCCAGGGACTGACAAGCATGATCATGACTAGAGGTCGTTTGCCTGAATAACATCCTTCCTGTCTAAAATAATGAGTTGATTCTGACCACAAATTAGCTGATTTTGCCCGAAAATGAGCGGACTTTTCCACCCTAACTCGTATTGGGGGGAGGGCGGTGTGGCGGCGGGGGGGGGGGGGGGGGGGGTGATGTCGATGGGATAGCACATACAACAGCCTGTCACAACAGCCTGTCATAACATACCTTGTTGTAACATACCTTGTTGTTATACCTAACTTATTTGTCATGTGTATAGGTTCAAGATGCTGTATTTATTATGGTGCGTCTCGAAACAGGGGTTGGGGGGGGGGGGGGGGGGGGTTACGGCGGGCTTCGCCCTATACTTGTTGCATGGCTACCCCACTGTTTTCCATAATGTTACGTAATAGCACGGATGATAATGCAGCCTCCACTTCTCATTCTTTGAGAGCTCACATGAAATGCATATTGAACTATTGCAAATTATTGTTACATAGAGTTGAACACCCACAACTCTGACCATACTGGCTTTTAATACGAAAATAATAAAAAATCCACTTTAAAGGTGAGTGACAGTAGTGGGAAACGCCCCCCCCCCCCCCCCCAAAAAAAAATGAAATGTACGCTCTTATTACCACCATGTGAAAGAATATAATTTTACGAATATGGGGTTTATACAAATTTGGCCAAGAAACGCATAATAATTGATATATTTGCATAATTATAAAATTGATCTACTGTACATTGATATCGCCAACGCGGAATCGCCATACGTGAAAATAACCTCGTGCGTTACACGAGGTCTTCGCAATACGGGCTTGTCCCCGGCTTGTTGATATCTCCAGCCCAGCGCTAGCAGCGCGGACAGGTGCGAACGGGCGGTGGATTTATACATTTCACGGGCGGGGATTGGATTTCTTCCGATATTTCTGTATTTAACGATGCTTAGGTTCGGATTTTACCACACAAGCCCTATTTAGATACTTATTCAACAATATTGATCAATATAGATGTTTTCGGCTACTTTCCCAAAACTGGTATTGGGCTTTAAGTGACGTAGCCAGGATCAAACTAACTCGGGTGGGGGGGGGGGGGGGGGGGAGGCAGCAGGCATCGGGGGTGGGTGGGGCGCAAGTCTTCAAACAAGGGGGCATCGTGAGCGTAAACAATTTGTTTTCTTCCTTCCGTCATGGGCAGATGGGGGGGGGGGGGGGGGGGGGGGTTATACCGACAGCCCACATGCATGACAAAGGGAAAGGGTGGGGTGGAGATAATTACCTCTTATCCCCTCCCTTCGATTTCGTTACTGCCTTGTACACACATGAACGTGTTGTATTCTCATAATATTTTTGACATCTAAAACATAACTTGTAATTATGTGCAAATTGTTGAATTATCATGATAATAGTGGTATGGAAGTGATTTTGTTTTCACAAGGAATATAACGCTCTGAAAATCCCGTTACAATAACCACCTACCCTACCATGCCTACCATGGGAGGTATAACTGTCCAACACGGTATTTCCTGTTCACTTCGTTCCCTCAAAAGCCACCTCAACAGCTTTGACTCATTTTTACACAACTAACCGCAGGCCTTATGAAATCATAATTTTGTAGACATGGTTACATTATTTTGATAAATTTGTTAACGCAGCATAATCACGAGCTTTCATTTTTAACATCTTCATTGTAAAAAAAAAGAAAAAAAAGTCAAATTCATTTCCCGCTATACGAAAACACCGTTAATAGTGTCCTTCAAATTTAACATGACGCCAAACATCTCATCGGTAAGAAATCTGGTCGAAACTGCATGCATGAAAGCTCGTAAACAAAATAATCAAGTGCGCGGTTATTACAGATCGGAGTAATTAATCTATACACTGTCCAACAAGTTTAATGATCATGATGAAGTGCAAAACAAAGCACTCGATGGGGGTACTTTAGTTCATGCAATAATTGATCGTGTCATCCACAGGCCTATACGATGGTGTGTGTGTGTGTGGGTGGAGGGAGGGGCCGGTGGGGGCTTAATTGCTGCAGTCCTAACGAGAGTTTCGAAAAAGGCAATATCGGGAAAATGCCACCTCAAATCGGGAAATGTTTGTAATTTTTCCGGGCAAAATCATATCATATTATACAGAATACATATCATATTCGGGAAGTAGTAGGTAATGTTCTGGCAAAATCTCACTATTTTCGAGCAGCTAAGTCTGTAATTGGGGAGATTTGTTTTGTTTGCTTGACATGTGATAAACGGTAAGAATGGAATTCCTCAGCCCCCCCCCCCCCACCCCCCTCCCTGCAAAATGTGACATTTGTATGCCCATGGTGCATGTCATCAGGCACATAGACCATGCATAGAACGTGGCGAAACCGAGAAAGAGAAGGCGGCAACTGCTCCATTATAGTAATTATCACCATAACACTTGAAGTGTGTGGGTTTCGAAAGCCTGTTTCTATTAATTATCTAAACTAGACTGTCCGACGAGGTGAATGAGGTGCAAAACAAAGCACTCGACGATGGGTTAACTCCAGTTCAGGCATCACCTACAAATCGTGTCCTCAGATTGATGGCTGTAGCCGAGAAAGGGAAGGGTAAATCGCCCCTATACCAGCTCGGTCACCTTGACCGCCCCCTCCCCCTCCCTCTCCCCCTCCCTCTCCCCCTCCCTCTCCCCCTCCCTCTCCCCCTCCCTCCCATTCTTGACAACAAATTAATTGAATGTGCGGTTAAACGCTAAACGCAGTCATTCATATCAACGGTTATCATGGTTATTAGGTGAGTGAAAACTAAGTGCAAAACAAAGCACTTTATGGGGGTACTTACGTTCATGCAACAACTGATTGAGTCATGTCATTCATAGGTGTATAGGGTGAGGGGGAGGAGGAGGGTGAGGAGGAGGAGCAGGAGGAGGAGGAGGAGGAGGAACAGGGGGAGAGTGAGGGGGTGAGGAGGTGGAAGGGGAGGATGGGGAGGAGGAGGAGAAGAAGGAGAGGAGAAATGCGTCTCATAAATATTTCGCGTAATTTGATCATAATCAAAATATTTTACTTTCAATTTGTTTGCAAAATGTATATAGTAATGGTGTCGTGATTATGAATTATAACGAAATTATCATTTGAATTGTACATTATTGGAACATGTGAACTACATTACTTATGTATGTGCTAAACGCAGTGAACATCAAAATGCAGGATTGTAATTTATTCTAGTTCGCAGTGTTTCGCATTTTAGTTGAATAATTGTATACCATCATCGTCTTCTTGGTTGTCTCCTAAATGTCATGCTTATAACAAATTTCTCGTACAACAAGCGCCGAGAATATTCTTGAGGAAAAAAAAAGCGTGTCAGAGGGGACTTAGGATAACTAAGGATATACTGTGTAATTGGGTCAGAACGACCTAGATCACTGTATTCTTGTACCTAGATTACTGCCGCGATCACGGTACTGATGGTTCATTTAGCGGCGAGAAATCTCTCGAAATGTCATTAGTTCACGGCTAATAAAGTACTAAGCCATGGACGAAACCAAAGGACTGTTGGATATGAAACAAAATAAAATGTGAGGAACTTTCTGCAAGTTTCTACGAGGTGATGTGCATGTATCATCAATCACGATATATTAGACAAAAGGGAAATTGGTGGGGGTATATCCTTGGACATTGGTTGATTAAGGGGGGAGGGGGCCGAAACCTGTGTCAATGATAGTATTGACATTGATGCTATGTATTTTCCCTATCATTATGTCTCAAACGGGGCAGTGCGTACGACAAGCATTCGCATGGG